>JAYJLX010053304.1:0-11016 GCA_036873525.1 Chalinula nematifera | reverse complement strand
CCCTCCCACTTCGCTGCGCTACGAGGAGGGTCTGGGGAAAGACTATTGTCAGTCTTGTTCAAGTACTACCGGATTTCTGGCAGTACTTGAAGTCGAGTAATTATATTGCTATGTCAGTTATCATAATTTGTTCTGCTTCAATTACATGTGTGCAAGTCATGTGTTCTTTCAACGAATCTCATTTTAAAAATCGTGAATAATGTTATAGAAGCCACAGTGTGGCATAACTTAAGTGGAACTTGAACAAGACTGACAATAGTGTTTCCCCAGACCCTCCTCGTAGCGCAGTGAAGTGGGAGGGGCTGGTAGTAGCGAGACTACTCTGAAATAAAGGAATGTCCAAATTTTGACTTGATATATTTGATATGATAAAAAACAAACCTCTTCCTCTTAAAAACTTCCTCTACTTGTACATGATATTTGTGTTATATGATGAGAAAATTTCGTGAGTATAAACTTTACATCATAAATTAAATTACATGTCGTTTCAACACTAATGTTTGCTGTACAGCAATACAGCCTAAGTTAATTACCTTGTACTGTGAGTATTGATGTATTACTAAATACATCAATCTTTCCTGGTAGAGCATCAGCCTCACACTCTATCATAGAGTTATTGATCATTCCTGATACACTCACTGATAGATTCCTTCGTATTACATTGTTACCCATATCTTCAGCTGCAGCTTCACTAAACCCTTGACTAGTTACACTGACTAAATCAGCTCGTGTTTCATTAACCCTGTAGTCTATTCCCTCAGTATTATTAGCCGTACAAGTGAACATTACTGTACTCCCTTCAACAGAAGCCACAGACTGAGGATGGACTAGGAACACTGAAAGGAAAAATTGAAAGCACTAAAGTACACACACCAATCACTAGAAAATAGTCCAGCATGAGATGAGAAGTTGGTCCTTCAAAGCAAATTTAAAAAAAGGGCCTTGAGCAAACTTCAAACACAGCCATCCAAAAGGCCATGATTAAAAATAAAAATAAGTAGGCGTGACTGACAAATGAATTGCAACATGTGCTCAAGGGACGCAGTCTAAAAACTAAAAAATGATGACAAGCATAATTATCAATTGAAATACTCGAAGATTTTCATCTTAAGCTTAGCCATGTTTTCAAAATTCTTTAAATTATGGAATTATGGATATTAAGAGCCTTCAATGACGTGTCAGATACACACACACACACACAAACCAACTACTATAACCCTCCGCCCATTCTCGGATTAAAAAATATAAAAAAACCCTTGAATTAATAGTGATGATAATTAGACAGAGAAAAATTAGTTTATTGTGTGCTTTGTCTCTTTACTCTGCAAGAAGAGTCTGGAAAATAATTTTTTTTGACAGAATGGAATGTGATTATGCCCAATGATCATGCATGCACAACCGCATTCTATAATATTGAGATTTCAAAACAAATTGCAATCACAGTTCTGGAATACGAGTGATGGCAGACAAGATAAAAGGATCCTGGTTTTTAATAATGCCATTGCTCTGGGCTTCCATGAGATGTTGCTAGTCTCGTACCTAGCCCAGTAGAATTGACAGGTCTGGTCTTTTGGCTTATATACCTTATTTCGAACCGTTGTAACAATTATCGGTCTATAATGTGGGATGTACATGAACATGTACATGTATGCCAACCAGTATGGTAAATAAAACACAATTATCACAAAGGTAAATCTTACTGGCTACTAGAAGGTTAAGGCATTGTATCTGTCCAACTGAAGTATAATTATTTCAACAGTATGAAATTATTACTCTCTGCCATGGCATGGTATCAATATGTAATTGTAATAAAATGAGCGTAACCACGACGTCTATGATGCTCTGCTTTTGATTTGGACGTTTTTAAATGTTAGGTATAAACCAAAAGACCATACCCTCCCGCCGTCCATCATTTCAACCAATAAGGGAGGGGCTGGGTACGAGACTTAACACGTTGCATGGGTATCTTAACTATTCTTTATTGTCTTCTCAAGCATTCCGAGTGGCATGTTATAACTTATAACTGAACATGATACTGATTAGTGCGCCGGGCAACACATAATTTTTATATCAATAACACTGCTGTTTTGTTGACGGTAATATATGTTATCAAGCAGATGAATTATTTTATTCAAGGAGACAAAGGCTTGAGTGTCAACAGACTCCTCTCAGTCAGCAAGAGTAAAGAGGCAGGGCATAAGACTATAGTTTGTTTATTGACATACCAGGAGCACTTTGACTACTGCCTAATGGAGAGTTCATAATGATGGATGTAACGATTAGTATCAAGTGCAACCTCATTGTTAATAAAAATTACTGTGAAGAGAAGAGAAAAATAAATTGAATGAAGGTTTAGCACTAAAGCATACAACACATGCACATGGCAATGGCATATATACATGTACATACATGTACATGTATATGGATAATAATAAATACAGTACAGCCTCTAATAGTGGACACTCCGAGAAAGGGACACAGTATAATAAACCTCTCAACAAAGGACACTTGTCAATGTCCCAAACAGACTTGTCTAATACATTTTTAACCTCCAAGAAGACAACCTCTCTATAAAGGACAAAACACTTCAATTTATATACTGTCTCTAAGTGTCCTCTATTTGGTTCGCTGTACATGTATTCATGTAGAGTAGGCATGGGCGATAGTATCGATAGTGACAATATCACGATATAAATATAAATTTAGTATCACTATGGTTATAGACAAGTACAATTGGCTAAAAACCTGCAAGTGTCAGCAGCTGTTGTTATGAACAATTGTAAACTGTTAGTTCAGAGAAACAGGCTGTAAAACTTATCTTTACTAACATTGATTGTAGTTGCAGTACCTTGAGCCTACTCCCTATGGTTTTTTAAAGTACTGCATGTGTAATCATGTACCTTTTATTATGTTTAAGATTTCGCTTTTATATCAAACTAGTTAGTTTAGAAGCAACTTTGTGTTAATATTGTAATATCGTGATATTATCACTATTATCACTATCGTGAACCTTAAAGTGAGCACTATCCTGATAGTGATTTTAGCACTATCGCCCAGGCCTAATGTAGAGTGTACTTTACTATTAATTAGTGCTGTGAATAATAACCTAAAAACTGGTATACCTACTGTTAAGTCAAATAAATCAGGTTAACCGAATAAAATTTCAAAAACCGGAAATCTGACAAATTACACTACAATATTACATTGCCAGCCAATATTAATGGCCTGGTGCTATGAAACAACAGGCAATTTCTTAATTTGTTTAACAATGGCCTGAAATTTTCAGGTACTTCGAAGAAAGATGCATTCAAAATATGATATATTGCATTGTGTACTCATTAAATCATGTTAACCAATACACCAATTCGATTTCAGATTGGTGTGAGTTTTATTTTTCATTGTTTTACAGTAGTAAAATGATTCATTATGTTATTAGGTTAACCGCAGTTATTTGATTAGGTTAACCGGTTTTTGCTTTTATGGCAGGTTCACAGCACTGCTATTAATGAATAGGAAGGTACTGTGTACAACAAATGCACATGTACATGTAGAAGGTAATAAAGAGTGTCTAACAACACCAAAGCTATTATCAAGAGTTCATAAATATATAGGAGAGTGCCTAACCAGCGATACCTCAGTATAGAAAAGACGTATACAAAGAACGTGACCAGAAGTCACATGTTGCCATATTATTTACCCTGATTTCCTAGTTTATGCATTAAAGCCCACTAAGCAACCAAAACCACCATTACTTTCTCTTGCTTGAAGATTAGTCCGAGGAGTGCAGAATAAGGTCTCTGAGGCCATAGCACACGAGTATTTTTTCATCATTAATCTTTATCATCAGAATAACACATTGAGAACGACAAATCTGACTTCATGAGTTCATATAACTATCACAAATCCACTTGAAACACTTTATAACAAAAGGCTGGGAGAGTACATGTACATGTAGACTGTGGTGTGTTTCTTTGTTATCACATCAGTAGTTGTGGCTACTTTTCTAGATCTTCACTCCTCAGATTTGTTTCCAAGTAAGTGGCACATACATTTAAAACAAAAATAATATATGATAAATGATATGACGTGCAACACGTGGCTTCCAGTCCAATGTATATATATATAGCTTTTCTACAAAGGTATCACTGGTTAGACACTCTCCTATACCTATAAGCTCTTGCTATTCTGTTATCAGACACTCTTACAACACTGGAAGGCACATGTATGTGAAGGTACATGTACATGTATGTGGTTACTATACTGTAACCAAACTACCGTACACGTCGTAATTTTCGTGGTGTATTAATTTTTGTTAATTTCGTGTCCTTGAAAATCCACGAAATTTAATTCTTAACCCTTTCCTTACACTACGTATATAATAGACGTGCACATGCACGTATAACACAAAATTTCATACTACGAAAATTAGCTTTTGACGATCTTTCCCCGAAAACACGAAACTTAATACCACGAAAATTATGACGTGTACGGTATGACCCAATCTACTAAGAAAGTACTATATACATGTACATGTATATAAAAATGTATGTGTTCATATAAAGGGATTGTGACGAGTTATGAATAACATCAATGAACCACCATCTTGGTGAGTGGCAAGAATGTACAGAGTGAGTGGGCCAATTCTATGTTTTTCAAAGTTTCTTCATAACAAGTGAGCAAGCAAACACCAAACCACAGTATAAGTAGAATTTCACTACAAGTATGAACTTACTGTTATTTTGTGAATCCAGTTTAATAATGAACATACATATAGACCCATTGCACGGTGACGTCACACGGATAATTTTAATATTTTTGTCAGCCATGTTGGTAAATCAATTTGTATTGCACGAGTAGGAAAATATTGGTTTCATGCTTTTAGTTCAAACTAAACGACGGAATATTGGCTAAATAATTATATCACTTGTCTTTTTATAGTATTTTGCATCGCATAATACCTGTTTTGTATTTGAAGACGACGTAACCTTTGCATATGCAATAACAATAGAAACAATCCAAAATCCCTACTCGTGCAATACAAAGTGCATTGGTTCACCAACATGGCCGACAAAAAATGCATATCAAAAATATTAAAATAACCGTGTGACGTCACCGTGCAATGGGTCTATTTTAAAAACATTGTTTTCTTACCTACTCACTCTATACATTCTTGCCACTCAAGGTGCTGGCACCCATTAATGATATTCATCACCCGTTAATGATTTCATAACTCCTCACAAAGCCTCATTATACGCAATGATGTGTTTGGGATCCAAAAGCATAGCTTACATGTAGCAAAAAACAGGTCTATACTGATGGTTAGCCCAAAAAACACCGTATGTCTTGTCTATTATGCAATAGCTAGTATACATGTATGCACCTGTATGTATATTGTGTAGCTAGTATTGTTAATATGTATAGGCCTCATGTTGTAGGTAATACAAGATAGCTGTAGTGGAATGGGAGTATACAGTACAATGTGTATACAGTGTATATACACAATTTCCGTTATATCGATGGGGCCAGAAAGGTCATGAATCCCATCAACATAATTATTATTATTATAAAAAAAAACAATAATATGAATGTGACATGAAAGGTTTCTGGTAGAAAACAAAAATAAATAAAAAAGTTGTGGTTCTGTGGCTAGAGTGCTGGCAGGAAGTAGAATGATGGTTGCCTACTCAAAACAATATCAAAATTCAAAACTGTAGTATGCCTTAGGCAGCAATATCCTTCAAGACAACATCAAATTCACCATAATAAGGTGTAAATTTTTCATTAACTGCTACATATAATTTCAATAAACGGGTGTGATCTTCAGTATCAAATGATATTATATTGATATAATAAATAATTATCGAAGTATCAAAAAAATACCAAAGTATCAATAAAACAAAACATATTCCTGTTATTGCCCAGGCACAATGGCTTAGTGCCTTCATGTATCTTGTTTCAGCAGGGTTATAACAATCAGCTAATGTAGTATTGTGAACCAGGCTTTTAGTCAGTGAAAACGGCTTTGTGATTAGGTATACAGTAGGTATACACATAATATTAAAACCAGCAACAAAAAAAATGAAAAAGTGTGTGCTTATTTCCATGTACTGCACAATTACGTAGTTCATTATTTTCTACTACAGTAAAATGGACAAGTTGCTTACAATTGAGGTGCAAACATGGACATGATGTACATTGTATATAAGTTATACAATGAATCCGGGGTGTATTAGTGAAATAAGAACACGAGGGCGTAGCCCGAGGGTTCTTATTCACTAATGCACCCCCAGATTCATTGTATAAGATATTTATTCCACACGGGTTCTGGAATTGTTGCTGTCAGAGACAGAGAGAACTCAGAGAAGTATACGAGGCTAAAGAGCTAGTCTAGAGAGAGCGAAAGACGAAGCGGAATCGTTCTGCTGTTACCTACCCCTGATTATCATTCTTTCGGACGCTTTTTGTCTTGAAACATTGGCCGGTTTCGACGATGAATGTCTGCACGTGTTCTGTACCTTGCTCCCCATCACCTCTGGTAGTTTAGTCGACGGTTCAGTCTGTAGACTGTGTCCAGGAAACAAATAACCTCCATGTCGGAGCATCAGCTGCCACTTGGTTGCTTCGTAGCAGGTAATCACAAAAATAGCGGGGCATTTTTGTAGATAGTGTTTGACGATCGGCACGAGCAGGCTCATGAACGAGTGCGAGTAAGTTGTATAGTCTACTTCATAATTCTGTTTTGTCGATCGCATTTTTTTTTTTTACCAAGTTTCCTTGTCTTGCTTCGATAGCTTACTTCTTTTCAAAAAAAAAAAATTGTTTGTTGCTGGGTCTGGTGCGTGCAACTAGAGCCAATTACTGGTAATACACCTCATGAATTATTCATGAGGTGTTTGTATTACTAGGTTATACACTCATGAATTATTAATGAGGTGTATTACCTGGGTAATACACCTCAAACATCAAAGAGATTTTTTATCAAGTGTGGTATAAGTATAGATAAAGGGTGAATTTTATGCTATAAAACAAGTTGTACTCCACTGTGTGGGTGTGATCAAAGGAATCGACTGGAAGTAGCTCATACACTTCACAGGATGTGTGGTCAATCTTCAAAGTATCTTCAAAGAAACCACTACATCCTGGAGTCTAACAACTGAAACTGGGTTTTAGAACCCAGGATGTGCGGTCTCTTTGAAGCCTCTTTGAAGAGAGGCCACAGACCAGAAGCAAAAAAAAAAAGTCTTGTGCAAGTGTTGCATTATATACTAGGTCAGGTTACCATTCCCTGCAGGTTACCACTCCCGACTTCCCCCCCGTGCTGGGAAGCTTGGAGAGACTGAGAAAGAATCGCCTTTTATACTAGGCAACAAATCAAAGCTATAGCAGGTTTCATTGAGCATGCGCAAAACGTCAAATCACCACGCCCAGATATCTATGCCCACGTAATACTGAAAATAACAATAGATAAACTAGTCTTGCAATAATGAGGATGGTTCACGACCTCTCGTATGTTAATGTATGGCTCACGTGAGCAGTTTCCAATCCCCTTTGGTATCGTAGTATCTATGGTTTATCTATAATACAACAATGTTTATGTCTCTAATTAACTGCTCCCACCCAATCAACAATACCGATTTTACATGTAAATTGGGCAACACCCAAATTATGCTCACTCCACCAAATCTGCCCAAACCCCGATATACATATATGTACATGTACATGTACTAAGGTGAGTAAGGTCACAGTTAAACAAATGGTATTTTGATTCAAATGAAGTATAAACCCAGTCTGATGTAGTTATTAGCAATTCATGAGCTATATACAGTATATGTGCTATAAGCTTGTTGATACTATGTACATTATACTGGTTTATTTTGGAGGTGCATGGAAATATTTAGTGAATGGATCCAAAAACGTGTCTAGTGGAAAAAAATTAGCATTTCTTTCCCTTATAGATCTAATAATTATTGTGCATCAATCACGCCCAATGATCAATCACACACATGTGTAGTGCATGTACAACTTTAGCTAGAAATAAAGTTCTGTGAGCTGACTGAGCTCAAGAAAAGAGACTGTGGCGGAAGAAATGGGCCTCTTTTGTTTTTGAAGACTGTATCTGTCAATTTCCTATATGTAAACCTAAGGCTCCCTCAGTGTTGGGTTGGTGTTAAAAAAATTTGGCGTTTTTAAGTGAATCCTCCAAATTCGCCTATTTTCTTTTTACCTCTAAAATAAACCGGTATACGGTAATTTCCTGGTAACAATCTCTGTGTAGTCAATATACATGTACACAAAGAGAGTAATATATTTTATTGTTTATAATAATCTAGGCTAAGCTGGTACAACTCTCCGTTATTGAATGATACAATGAGTCAAACATTTTCCATTGAAAATTATCAATGCCAACACGTGACAAACTCAAAATAAACATTCATAGTATATGTTCTCTATAATTATACATGTACATGTATAACTATATTATAACTACATGTACATGTAATAGTTATAGCATGGGTATGAGTGAGTGCTGTATCAAATGTATACTGACCAAGCCCGAAGGCACGATCAGTATTTGATATAGCACAACACACCCATCAGTGCTATCAAATAATTATCCTGAGCGAGGGCACAGCAAGCAAGGGATACGTTAGTCACACTAACTATAGTCACACTCACACTTTACATAAGAGTAAAGCCTAGTTCACAATATGACGCTAGAGGGATGTTACATTGACGCTGGAATAGAATCCTATTCCAATGTAGTCATATTGTGAACTAGGCTTTAGAAGACCTTTTTTTCACCCAAGGCCCCCTTCCCTTATCAGTTTGGTCTCCAGTCTCTTCAAAGAGACCACAAATGTGGTATATTTGAGATATAGCCCTGGTAGCTCCTTTCCCTACTCTTATACATGGGAAAAGCAGAACTATAAATCTGATATAGCACTGTTGGTATGTGGTACAACCATTTTCAGCATGGTCGGTGCCTTTGATACACCCACTAAACATGGTGCTATACTATAAATAGGATTATAGTACGTTTCTAGGTCGTTGCTATGTTTATTAATGGACAATAAATCAACTTTTGCATCCCATAGTCACGCCTATAGTGCAATAAAACAACCACAGTGCAATAACACAACCACAATACAGTAAATAGCCCACGTACGATGCAATAACTGCCAGCCGGCGACTGAGACAAAGACATGAAGAAAACTCAAGAACATCAGAAAAAAAAAATCAACTCCAGGTCAATTGTGGAACCGATGGTGCGCGCAGCACTCCAGAAAGCGGCCTCGTGCGTCGTCTTTATAAATCAACAATTGCACTCCTGGATGTACTTTAACTAATACATAAGATAGCGCTCAAGTGAATAGTCTATTCCCCTACAGGTACACTGATACTGAGATCCACCTACTTCTGTACTATACATTTACATTATGTATATGTACATGTAATATTATGCACATTCTCTAACAATCAGTGTTATAACATAATGAACAGGAAGGTACAAATGTACAGTACAGACAGGAAGGTACGAATGCACAGTATAGGAAGGCAAAAAGAGTGTCACCATATTACACTGTCATAAGTAATACATGTATAGTCTACCATTTTCTATTTCAATTAAAAGGGACAAGTTACTACGTATATAGTTTAGGTAAACATGGACAGACATACATGTACATGTACATACTGTATGTATATAAATAAGGGTGTAAAATTTTAACAAGATACTTGCATGTACTATAGAATAGGTAAATAAACACAACACAATAATTTCTCGCCCCCAATCATTCTCATATTCCCACCCCCAAATCTTCCCATACAATAAACAATGTCAATTAAGTTAAAAAGCAGCACAAACATTGCCATACCCACTACAAAAATTTGGGCATGGTTTTCTAAATTGAGCAACACCCAACTTTTTGTCCACAGTCTGCCTATGTACATACATGTACATGTATATCATGACATCAAGATGCTTAAGCATTTAAATAAAAGGAGTTGTATTTTTTTGTTCAATTTATTCATAATTCATTAGCATATTCATGAGCTACATACATGTGTAATAGTATATGTGTTAGATATAATACTCCTGCCAATACTATTCATAGAGAATACACAAGGGAGCAATAATCCACTGTTTATATAATCTACACTAAGCAATATACAATTCTGTTATTGAATAGTGCAATGAAAGTAACACATACATCCTTGAAATTATCATTACCAACAGTGACAAATTCAAAATGAACATTCTAATAATAGAACAGAACATGTTCTCTATATATACATATAGCTATCACATGATTATGTTTCCTACATATGTAAACATCAATAGTACACATTTTAAACATACTACACCGAAATGTAGTTAATTTTGGCATAAACATATTATTAATGTTGGAATACCATAATGTAACTAGTACTACATTACTACTGTATACTGGCAATCTGTACTGTGAATGCATTTCATACTAAGGTAAAATGAACCACTGGCACTGTGGCTGGGTATATGGTGCTATATGTTTATCATGCTACTACTTCTTGTCTCTTTAAGGGACTACTTTAAATTAATGACATCATTGTGAAGTACATGTCCATGAAGTGGGCGAAAAAGCTAGTGCTGGACTGATGGGTGTACTCAAGTTGATCTGACCTTTCTTTTATCATAACTTTCCTTATCACTATATTAAACAAGTACCAATGAATTCCTTCCTATCATAATTATTGGCAATTGCATGTTGAATGAAAGCACTGAAGTGCTGAACCCTCAGGGTTATGCATGTATATTCACTTTATTCAAAACAAATGAAATTTGACAACACAGCTTTCTTACACCAGGAAACACACACATGTACACACTTCATGCACAGTCTGGCACATACACACAAACCAAGCACTTTACTGGTAATAACACAACACATATACATACATGTACTTCAATAATAATTCTTCACACTTAAAACAACCAAATGGACTTACAAGCATGTAGTAAACTTGTAGAGCAGACTA
>JAYJLX010053293.1:0-11017 GCA_036873525.1 Chalinula nematifera | reverse complement strand
ACAGTAGCTGATTAAACTGTTAGCATAGGAACAGCTCTCCACTGTCTGGGAACACACCAATGAAAACTCAGATTAGAACAGTCAAATTGAGATAATAATCATGATATTTAGTTAAAACACAGGCTAGGCATTTATAATAGCAAATGATGTCATTGATTGAACACATAGATATACTGTTCAATTGGAAATAGAAAAAAAAAAAAAAACATTGATCACATGTTTGTTAAACATTAGCAATACATGCAGTATAGTAATAACAGGTCAAGAGTATAGTCACATGTATAATATAGTAATTGTATATTATGCAGTATATAGGTCAAAGTATAGCCAAATTCATACATATACATTGTAATGTATATAATTACTGTAGTATTAATTGAACTATGATGCAATACCATTGCACTTGGCTCTACTCACACATGAATCCATACCAGTTTACAGTTCTAGAATATTCCTGCATACACACAGCCATCATGCAGTTATGATTTACACACAAACACTTTAATCAAAACATTATAGTATAACAAAGACAGCACTATGGTGTAATATGCCAATCCACTTTTATACTGATATAACAAACCCACTTGACAACATCATGATCACTATAGTTTAGCTTGGGCTCTATATTGGTATATGCTTACAGCAATAGTGTATTAGTATAGCTACACGTATATAGGCAGCTAAGGTATACTGTATAGGCAGCTATATTGGCCATATTATACATCCTATAATAATGATTGTTATTCTATTATCTGTATGGAAGAGGAGGGCAATTGTTTCCACTGAATGCAGCTGTCATTACTGTTACTGTGTTCCAGTACAGTACTTTGACCCTTAGGAATAATATATGTTGAGGGGTTGAAGTGGTTTTGATATTATCAAGATGAAGCCAGGAATGTCAAAAGTACACCAATTAATTATATAGTATAGTAATATATGTAATACCTTCACTGTATTGTCTGTTTATGTTAATAGGAGTAGGGTCACCAGATGATGATGGGGTGAAGGCCAATGAACTGCTACCTTCTTCACCAACTCCAACTCCTCCAGATGTTTGGCCATCCTCCATGATTTCATTCTTTGTTTTATTGTTTCTCCTTTTATACTTGACAATAAAGGCCACCACACAAAACAATAATGCTCCAACAGCTAGTAGAACAAATACTCCTAGAGTAACTGGAATTAAAGAGAAAATATTGCTATATTATATAAAAGTACTAGGCATAAAACAAATTCAATTTTTTAGAAACACTGTATGAGCTATTATTGCTCTGCTAACCTGGTAATATTATGGTTGTGCCTGTATTGAATGATGACGAGGACCTTGAAGTAGGATCTATATAACCATATAAAGTATAATACATTACAAAAGCTATTACATATAGGCTTAATAATGAATGAAGGATGTATGGGAGGAACTAACAATAAGCTAAAGGGAGTTTACAGCAGAAGGAAACAAAGATGAGTTTATTTGGGTTGATAGAGCATCAATCACATTAACTATATAATTATTATACATTTGCGAAATTCACAATATAGTTTAGGTTTTATTATTATCGTTTTTGCTCTATCATATATCAATCCCATCTTGTTTCCTGCTTTTGTACCACAGTACTACTTCCTTTTTGGAGAACAAAATATTGATGTCTAAAATAATTACAAACTACAGTTTTTAGTAGAATAATAAGGTGGATCTACAATATAGCGTTTGGGCGACGTTGCAACATACCTGAAGTCCATGCGAATGTGCGCTTGCTGATGCTGGAATTGAAATGAGTTCTATTCCAGCGTCAATGTCGCGTATGTGATCTTCAACAATCCAGTTATAGACGTAAATCCGCCTTAAATCAATTGATTCAAACATGCTTTACACATGCACACTAGTGCAGTACACTATATAACTCACCTGGGAACACTATCTTTGGAGGTGATGTGGAAGGATGCAACCTGTTACTGTTACTGCTGGTACTACCTGTGCTAGTGATGGATGAAGCTGTAGAAAATATGAAAAGGTGATGATAATTATTATCACCAACCAGCTATCAAAATCAATCAATTCACCATGGCAACTAATTGGTCCAAGTGTGTTTAATGTGGCCATTGACACCCTCTTAAATAGTAAAGGTCAATTGTTAAAGAAAGGTATGCAGACAGACAGACAACCCATAATAACCGTGCAAGTGCTGTTGCAATAAAAGAAGCACTTGAACATGGACCACAAAAGTAGGAGGAACAAAGTTCTGAAATCACAACTTAAGGGGAATTTTTTTTTTCTTAAGTACCATCTGCAGGTGTGTGTGTGTGTTTGTCAATTCCATGATAAAACCATATACAGTAGTTGCATAATTAATGCAAATGTGACTATATATAAGGACATATCAATAGAGTATAGTTAAACATAATTATTAATTAATGTGCTAGCTAAATAGAAACTATATTACTCTTCATTTGCTTTTGGCAAGTTTCTCTTTGTCACATTTTCCAAGGCCTATGGCGTGGTGGTACTTATACTTGCATATAATTATACATTTGGAGGGAAAATGAAGCACTATATACATTATTAGAGACAGGTGGTTTGAAGAGCTATAGGTTAATTGGAATAGATTATTGTGGTAAATGATAAAAACCACTGTGCTTAATTCACAGCTTTGATTTACGGTTGAAGCCATTAATATAAGGGGATTCAGTTCACCATATGATTATGTATATGTATTCCTTTGCTTTTCCTCTCTCTCACCTGTTGAAAAAGGACAGGGTCCAGGTGGACGTTGTGAGCCAATGGCAGGTGAGGAAAATATTGCTGATGAAGGAATTAATGAACTGTGTAATGATGATGAAGGTATAGGAGCTGTGGTTGTCGTGGTAACAACAGGTGGAGAGGGGTTTAATGCTGAATATAATATAAAAAAAACAAACATAAAACTGTGATAAAATAATATATTGTGTGACTTCATATCAATGTGGTTTGGCTTTCACATACCCAGGGTTATGGCAGCAGAGTACTCATCGACTACTAGAACGTATTCTCCGGTACTCAGTGTTGCAGATGGGTTTTTAACGAACAGCGAATAATGGAGTGTTTGGACACCCGTTGAGGTGCTAATGCATTTAGTTATAGGACTATGGGAGTACTTGGTTTTATCGAATTTCGTAGTTTCGTCTTTGATTAACCTCTCGTTGAAGTAGACTTTGAAGGTGTTGACCAGAGGAGGGTTGGCGTGGTATATGAACCAGTTGAGGGCTGCGAACTTGTCACCTTCGGAGAAATAAACAGTGGAGAGCTCAGCATAGACACCAGTGGGTGCTAATAGAGTGGGAGGAAAACGAAAACAATGAGTAATGGAAAGTAGTACAATTTAGTAACATAATTCCTTAGTCAGATTCATGATTATGGATTAATTGTACAAGGTTATCATAATTTTAGTGAGCTAATATGCTACACGAACAGTAGCATGCATGCATGCACTAGATCATGACTTTACCATATCTAATGGTAAATTCTGCTTCATAGGAATATTCAGCACTGCTGTTGAATGTGAACTCCATCTGTCCACTAGTGCCTTCGTAGTTGGGTACATTCTGGATGATCAACTGGCCGTCTTTGGTGCAGATGACGGTAGGAGAGAGGTCTAATGGAGAGGAAGAGTTGTCATCAGTGGTAGTGTTTCTCAAGCAGTAGGAGCCTGAAGTCAGCTTGGCGTATAATTGGGGGTCTGAGCTGTTCTTGAAGAGGACCAGCCATTGTGAGACGTCGGAATCGCTTCGGGGACAGATCAAATTGGCGTTACTATCCCATGTATCGGTCGAGAGCTCTACAGGGAGAAATTATGATAGTGATTCTACGCCGTGAGGAATATATAGTAAGGAATATAGCCTTGAGGAATTCAGCCAAGGGTACTTACAAAATACCTCAGGCTATTTTTGTTATTATTTATAGTTCTACTCACCATAGTTTAGTCTATTGACGTTGGTATCTGTTCCTTCGTTACACTCCATCACGGGATAACATTGCGACAGTGTATCGTCCATACCAGTACTGACGGTTGATGCGATGAAGAGATATGAAAACGCTATTAACAGGTGGAAAGCGCGGGCAGCAACTGACGACATCTTAAAACGACGCCTTTGTCAAAGTATGGGTTAGAAGAAATAAAGAGACTTTAAAAGAAATCGCTACATTTTGTACTAAAACATTGTTGGGAGTGGCTCGTAGTTACGTTAATGCAATTAATTGATCAAATTGTGACGTCAAAATATTTTAAGAATGTTAATGTTGCCAATAGACCTCTATTGCCACGTTGGTTTGGTTCGGGCAGGCCTCGAGCATTGAGCAAATGTGGTTGTAACTTGATACCCTTATACAAACAATACTATATTGAATAACAAACAATACCATAGTGAATGTAATTAATGCAGTATCAGTCTAATTGTGTGTATAGCAGATTACACACTTACAGCTAGTGATTTTTTTTTTTTGTACAGCTCAATTCATTTATTTATTTTTTAAATCAATAATGGCAAATGATAGTGTATGTACAGCAACATTTCAATTGTTTAGCAGAAATGATTAAACCAAAATAATTATAATTCAGTTGGTTGATTTATTTATTTATTTATTTATTTATTTATTTATTTATTTTTTTTGATTTTTTTTATTATTAATATGGCATTATTAATTTCATATTATCCTGGAAGGCTACTGAGCAGCCATTGGAGATGGAGTTGAGCTGATGTAAGCTGCAGATGAGGCCATAGACAGTACAACCAATGCGGATGAACTGGATACTGAACCAGATGCCGATGTTGGAAAAGGGACAGGCATAGTGGTTGCTGTGGCAACAGAAGGGGAGGGTGCCAATGCTAACAGAGAGACATAGACAAAAATAAAATGTGATAATTGATTAATAAGAATACAATAGATAGCTCAATTATAGTATAAGGTATGTGTATATTGACACACTTACCTAATGTCACAGTGGTTGAGTAGTTGTTATCTAATACCAACTTGTATTCCCCTGCAAGTGATGGACGGTTGGCAACGTACAGTGAGTAGTACAGCGTTGTATCAAATGGAGCTGATTTGGCCAAATTACAGCCAAAACTACCAAAGAATTCAGAATATTTAGACCGATCCAGCCGTTTAGATCCACCTTTGATTAATTGGCCATTATGGTAGAGTTGGATGTCAGTGTAGAGCGGGTTGGGATGATATATGAGCCAGCTCACCACTGCAAACAGCTCATCTTCGTTGAAATATACCATGGAGTGATCAGAGTAGACACCTGTGGGTGCTAATGGGAGGGAGAGAAAGAGAAGGAATAATGAGATGGCTAAAATAATAGGATAAAACATAATATTTAATATCAAAATAGCTAAGTCTATCAAAAGGATTGATGCATTCTGTAATTTGTTAAATATGTGCTGGGTGGGATGATCGTGACCTCTAAAAACCCCTTACTGTAAAAAAAAATCTTTAAATTATAGCAAAACAAAAAGTGGGAAAATTTTTATTGATTGACAGTTTAACAGGGAGTCCTGGCAATTGAAACTATGCTTTGAAATGACTCAAGTGCTAGTTAGTGTAAAAATTGAAGTCGTTTTCACGAGTAACCACCAGTGGCCATCAACGTACACAATGCTGAGCATGATGCAAAGTACACTGATGAATACCAGCTGCTGGGGATCAGTGATATTAAGTGTAATAGGGCAAACTTACCGTATCTAATAGTAAAGTTGCTTGCGTAATCACCGCTACTGAATGTGAACTCCATATCTCCCCTGATGCCTTCGTAGTTTGGTTTGGTTTGAATGACTAGTTCACCATTTTGGCTACAGACACCAGAAGAAACAGGGTCAAAGTCCATGGGAGTAGTATTGGTAGCAATGGTTCTCAGGCAGTAAGAGCCAGAGGTTAGCCTGGGGCTTGGATACACTTCAGGCACAGAAGAGTTCTCGAAATGGATGAACCATTGCCGAATACTGGGGTCATTTCGAGCACAGATGCTGTTTGAAGGATCATCCCACCGCCAGGAATCAGTATAGAGAACTATAGGAAAAATAATAAGTAACAATAAAAGTTTAGTTATTCGACACATGCATGTGCAACAAACTCACCATACTTTAAAGTAGCACCGATGCTGTAAACTCGTTCTTCCGGACACTCCAGTACAGGATGACAAGTAGTACCACTAGCGCTGCCAGCAGCACCAGTACTGCGACGGAGGACAAGGTGACCTCTAGTTGTAGCAATGAAGAGTAACAGAATTGCCAGTGAAAAGAAAACATGAGAGCGAGTGATTGATGCCATCATATTATTCAACAAGAACGGGAACAATGAAGTGAGTACGTTGGCTTCTTTTTGAAAGAAAAAATAATAATGATCAGTAGATCGATGCAGCAATTTCTTATAGAGCACGCGTGTACGCATGTGTGCGTTAATCGGAATGCATGGGAGTGGCATGCATACCTATGATGCAGTCACGTGTAGAGTCTATATAGTTTTATTATTACGCAATATGCATAATGATTATGCTGGCATAATTTTTAGAATAGGTAGAGTAAAGCATCAAGGAGAATATTAGGAATAAACAGAAGAAACAACCTCTTAATCAATTGTAATCATTAATTGGCAGTGAAAGCAATCGTGTTTGTTTTTGTCGTTTAGCATTGTAATTTGAAACTGAGCCTATAATAGGAGCAAAAAAAAGAGCAACGCTACCTTTCAAATTATTTTTTGTACTTAATTATAATTGATCCTGATTTTATGCCGGGAATAATTGAGAATAATAGGTGAGTCTGAGAGCATAATTGGAACAAAAACTGAGAAATGCTGAATAGAATAATAGGTAAAAATAAAAGCATAATAGGCTCAGCCTTAGATTTATACATAATAAAAAATTAAATTGATTGAAATAATTATAGATATAGTATACTAGATCTATAGTGATAAAAAAAAAAACCAAAAGATAATTAAAATTATTATAGTCTTTTTACAATTAACTGTTACCCACAGGTGAACGCTATATATAAACAATGTTACGCAACGAATTGTTGTTTTACAGAAGCAATTCACTTAGGCAAGTAATCAGTATGTCATGTATAGTAGTCATTTTCAATCTAATCAATCATTTCAATCTAATCAAAAAAAAATCAGTGTAATATGATTAAATTTGAACCTTGTGCTGTCAATGGTGTTATGATATACCTTATACTTGATGCAGTTCTTCATCTTCTCTCAATCTATCAGCCATTTCCCCGTTTCCGATCCTTTCTAAGCTATCCTCTATATCAATTAAGTCAGCAGCGTCTCCTTTACTGGCCCTCCATCTTTGTAACATGCGTGACAAACATATTTCAGTCCTGTGAGTTCCCTCGATCTCCTCCAAGCTTTTATAATCGATGTCGAGATGGAGAGCCAGTGTATACCACTCGGATTCCACACCCTCTAGATGCTGTGCCATGATATCACAATATCCATCATCATCAAAAGGAACTGTAGCAAGGCAAACATTGCAGGAATACAACAGTATAATATTGAAACAGAGTATATCTTTGTTGTATACTGCTGTGAGTACATGTAAAGGCTAATCAAGCTATATGTGATGTGGTCTTAATTTAAGCAATAGTCTTAAAATACACAGACATATATACTATCTTCCTCCCCCCTCCCTCTTCTCTCATGTAATGTCTTACCATTGCTGTCAAGATTACGAATTTCGTTTTTCACTCTATTTGCAATATCATTCCTATTCATCTTGACAAGTGCAGTGTGTATGATCCGCCATGTTCTTTGCCCACCCTTTCTCTTCCACTTTACGAATACATCCTGTAACCTGGCGCGGTCATCACGGTGGTGTTGGTTCTGAGATCTTTCTATACTATCAATAATTCCTTCGTCCACATGAAGAGCTCTAGCCAGTTCCTTCCACTCGGGATGAATGTCCATTATCTTTATATTGATTTTACGTAAGTGCTTCTCTGTTTTTACTATACATCAAATATGCAGTAATTGTTAAAGTATATGTCCAATAAACAGGCTTCTATTTCTTAAAACATACCTGGTACATATCTGCGTCCTGGGGTGAGAATACCTTTTGATAATGGTTCATTTGATGTCTGCCCATCAGATGTTGGACTAGGTCCATTGGATATCGGTCCAGTGGGTGCGGGAATGGGTTCAGGTCCCCTCTCAACAACATCATCATCATCATCATCTGTTATATTATTTAAATATCAATAAACTAATTAATAATTATTTATTAATTATATTTATACTGTTGTACCTGATTCACGAGGCTGATGGTGTGTGGTTTGGTCAATGTCGCTGGCCGGAGATTCGGGAGGAGGGGAGGAATTGGAGGATACAGGGTGGGTGGGGCTCTGGGATCGGGAGGATATAGGATGAGTGTGGCTATCGGAGGGTATGGAATGGGTGTGGTCATTAGAGGGCATAGAAGTTGTTGATGGTTCTGTTTCGATGTTGTTAATTTGATCAGGGTTATAGACCAGGTCATGTTCAGTAGGGGAGCTGGGTTCATCGCCTTCCTGAACTATATTTAGCTCAAGTCGTTCCTCATTATTATCTCTTAAAAGATCAACTTGTTCTAACTGAATTTCCACAGATCTATCAGTGTTTTCAGCAATTCGTCTTGAGTATTCTTCCTGAGTTCTATTTGAACTGATCAAGGTATTTATTGCTTGTGTGTTTTTATTCAACGCTTCTACAACCTCAGCAGTACCAGGCGTAGTAATAGTGGCAGTAGTAGTAACAGTAGTAGTATTAGTATGATCAGTACGTTGTTCCTCATGTTGTCCCTCAGCATTGCTGACTGTAGTTGATGACTCGTTGCCATTGGAATGTGCTGTTCCAGCAATTGTATCTATGTGGTTTACTGGTGTTGGAGTTGGTTGCAAGAGCTGCTGTTGTTGATCTACTGATGGAGGAGCTGTGTATATGAAATAGTATATAAAATAGTATATAAACCTAATTTATTTTAATTCGAATATGGATGCACAATTATACATAGCTATGCATGAATAACCACATATACCAGCCCATACCATATAACTTACCAACACTGACGCTCAATTGTTGCATAAAGGTAGGGTTAACACTCGAAGGATGAGTACCATCAAATTCTTCATGAATCGCATCTCCATTTGCAAGATTTTTTCGTTTCCTCCGCCATCTTATCCACACACACATCAATATAACTATCAGTACCACAATAACAGCTACTACAGCTACAGCACCAACTATAACACAACATAGCGATAAACAACAGAGTATGATTTGTGCACAGCAAGCACTATAGTAGGAGTAATTACAGCATGATTGACTACATGTGTAATAAATATACTGTAAATGTGCTGTTTAAGCATGGACATAAAAAAGGACACTTGATGACAAATGGGAAAAAAGAGTTGTGATCAAACTAACAAAGATTGATTAGACGTGAAGAATCAAACATCCAACAGCAAACTTTACTAAAAACGACCGGGTTCATAGCAACTGGAAGTCAATGTAAATGAATATGAATGCAAATGCAAGATTAAAATTCGGTTCTATTCTTCGTCAACATACTTGTTAACATGGACTTCCAGTCGTAATGGAACACAACTGTTTATATTGCAAACCAGCCTTAAGCCCCATGGTGTATCCTGTTCTAAACTACAAGGCTAAAAGGCCCATTTACAATGGCTCAACGTTGCGAGGGCGGTTTGACCTTTTAACACTCGTTTTACAATGGAATTGACCAGGATTCAACTCCAGCATCAACATAACGTCTCGCCAGCGTCATATTGTAAATCAGCCTTTACAGTAAAATAAATGCCGGCTTGAAATAACTTAAACTCACCCATTTATACGATATGAACAACATTGGGAGTCCATGATATAATGTGCTAACATTACATTATGAACTCCTGATAACATTTAGATTGACATAAAGTATAAGTGTAATACAACCCCCAATATATGCATACATATATAGCCATGGTTGTCCCATAAGCTGATACAATATAGCTATAGTATATAAATAGCTCATAAGTACCTAATTATAGCAGCTAGTCTGGTGATATATTATTACATGCCATTACAAAGTACAAATATAATCATGGACTGGTATACCCATTGTATGTGTAGGTGTATACATTACATTATTCATTGTACTGCATATGCAATAATACTATACTATACCTATTGATACAGCTATAATCACGGTCGTGTTAATGCCATCCACTGTAGTATCGCTGGGTGAGGGTATGATGAAGGGAGTAGGTGAAGTCATCATCGACGTTGATTCCGGGATAAATGCTATAGGGGAGCAAATGAGAGAACTAAATCAGCAATCAAGCATTTCGTGCATGAATAGAATTTCCTACAATGACCAATTAAGGTATATATACATATGGCATATAATAACAACTATGCTAAGGTAAGTAGCCAGATTCACATATTAGGTAACATGCATTATCACACATACACACATAAACTACAATGATGGTGCATACTTACATTCAGATGGGATAACAGAGACTACTGGAGTAGAAGAAGGTTCCAGTGGGATATCCGAACCATTATATACTATACAAGGATAACAATGATGAGACCTCTAACAATGGCAGTGGACCAAAATAAGCTTAAATATAGCACTATACACTATAGGATATAGCATACACACATGCTGTTTTAAAATGATTGATAAGTATTTTACCTAATGTTATGGAATCAGAGTATGGACCATCTACCACAGCTTCATATACACCAGCTGACTCAAAACTAGGGTTGAGATCAGTAAGCGTATAAACAGTGGGTTTCCCTTCTGGCCCGGTTGTTCCAAAACAAACCGATGTCTCTTGCACGAGATGGTACTTCGACTCGTCAATGACGGTGGACTTGTTTACGATAATCTCGCCTTTGAAATAGACCCTCATCTCAAGCAGGTTGTTGGTGGTGAGGTGAATCAACCATGTCATTGAAACCGTTGTGTCAGAACCAGGAGTGTAGATCACTGTA
>JAYJLX010053282.1:0-11019 GCA_036873525.1 Chalinula nematifera | reverse complement strand
AATTCAATGAAGATAAGTCCTGAAGTGTTCCCACTGGGCCCAACATTGTACTGATAGATTGACTGGATGACAAGGAATGAGGTTGCGTCTACTAAAATTAATTCTCCCCTCCACTAAACTGGCAAAATCTAGTATTTTATCCGAAGAAAATATTGGAAGAATTTTCAGTGGTCTTGCCTGCTGTGGGTGGGCCATGAGCAATAACAACTCAACACCAAGAGTGAGCCTCAAGAATGAAATGAAATGAGAGAACAGCATTCCTGAAAACCACTATATACATGTACTTCATTGCACTCTCTAAATGATCTAATATGTCAACTTCAATTAAAATTGACAAAATTTTATACATTACATCATTTAACAAGTGCATGTATTTTCTGAGTTAACTGTATGGAGCTATCACAAACTCGATGCTGACACCATTAGAAATGATAAGAAACGTTTTTTTTTACTTTGGATCGATGTTCAACGCAATCCACGCCAATCTCAATTGCAAAATGGGCTTGTATTTGACCGGAAGAGGGCATGGTTTCCGCAAAATCACGGCGTGCTTTGCACGCCATTGTTTCAAGGAACCCCCCTTCCAAAGATTTTGGATCCGCCACTGGTTAATGCCGTAAGATTGTAGTGCTTGCATTTTTTAATCATGCGTGCTGTAATTTTTATTATTGTATAAAAGAACACCCTACTGTAGTGAGTCACAATTAAGCTAGGTTTAAAGTAGTCAGATGCTAACGGAATTGCTTACATAAAACTATAAAAACTAGAGCAAAGGGGCCGAGAGCCAGGAGTTGAACTATTCAAATAAATGAACGAATGTATTGCATTATTTGGGTGAGTCTTCACTAGCAATTCATGTTGTCATGGTTACATGCTTTTACATAGTAGGTCAAGCTTTTGTTCAGTGTACCTTACTATGGCTCAGTCAAGTAATCAAACTGAAGTGGTGCTACATATTGTATCATCATCATATTTACACATCTTACTTTTTATTGCATAATTTCAAGTTTTTTTGTGCATGTATATGTAAATAATAATATTTACATGTATGTTATTACAGGGATTCTTTTATTAGTGGTGTTTTAATTACTTAAATAGAAGTTACATATGATTTCTGCATGTGTATACTGTGTGCATTACCTTTTTAAATGTTTTTTTTTTGTATAGGCCAATATTAGAGCTAACCAGAAGAATAAATTCCAAAAGATTAGTCAGCAGAGTCAAAAAAAGGATGAAGAATTTGAGAGGAATCCATACTTTGATACCAGAGTCACTCAAATGGGTATTGGAAGAGGAAAGAAACAATTCAAGTTCAATGAACCAGGTACACTATATGTATACTATAGATATAGATGTACAGTAGAACCCCTTGACTCTCGGACACCGTTTGTATCTATTGAAGTGTCCTTATTTCAAGGATGTCCTTAATTCAGGGGTGGTGAATAATAGTTATTAAATCAATTAATTATATTAATCATAATAAGGTTTAGTTTATATACATGTAGTCATGAGTTATGCATGGCTTATGGATTAAAATAGTCAAGTAGTGTAGTCTATGTGCTGCTCGTAAAGGAAAGGCTAGAGGTTGAAACTTTATTGAGAAGTATACCAGTGTCTATTGCTAAATCTGCACAACCCCTGTGGTGAAGGTAAGTTTGCACATCCTCTAAGGACTTATCAATTCTCCAAACATGGGACTTCTGCAGGTTGTTGTTCCTTGTCTACCTCTTCATCTCCAGCATCAGCATCATGTGATTTATTGATATCACAGGAGTTGCGAGTTCATTAAAAACACTGGCTTTCCCAGTGTTCAGAATCTTACTCTTGGCATGCTGATATTTGGTCATCGAAGTGAATGTACTCACTTGACAACTCAGGATTGGTGCTGCCATGAATGGCTAGGACAACTTGACCAACATGGTCGTTCATATGTGGAACATCTTTGTCTAAATCAGCAAATGGATCTGAACCATCGGAATGAGGTACTACAATAACACTGAAGGAGTCACCAAATAGAATTCCAGCCTTGCAAAAGCACTTTTTAATTGTTTCAGTCTAGCTTCTCCTCGTGCCAATGAATACCTATTAAATCGCAGTAAGCACATTTATAGACTTTACTACATCATGTGCAATATTGCACTCATCAGTCTTAGCTAGAATTTGAGACAATAGCAGCTTGCAGTATACTTGATTTAAATAACTGATTGCTGCGCAAGTTAAGTGGCTGTAAAACGCAAGTGGTATTAGGGGGTAAGAAGACAATCTTAATATTGCTATACCTATCAACAAGGTTCTTTAATGGCATCCAGCATTATCCATGAGTAGCAGTACTGACCTTCCTTTGGCAATGAGCAGGTGATTTCTTTTTTTGAGTATCTTATCCATGATTTCCCCTGTCATCCAGGCCTTTAGGTTGGCTATAGTACATGATTGGTATAGGTCAGGTTTTTTTGACCTTGCTAAAGAAACAAGGTTTTTTTTTGATTCCATATAACAATTGGAATCTCTTTTTTCCCATTTGCATTTACAAAAAAAAGACTATTGTGAAACCTTGCTTGCACTTTTTCCCTCCTTGGTACTGATGAGCACTTTTTCTAAGACCTTTTTCAGGTAAAGCTTTCCAGAAGCATCTCATTTCGTCCATGTTCTAAATATTTTCTGGTTCATACTCAACACCTCTGGCAGCCTCTCCTATGAATGAATCTCACCTTGTACAGTGCCTAACTCGTCGCATACTTTCATTTGTTTTATGTTGTACCTCTTCTTCCAACGGTTAAAACATCCATTAGATCCTGTAAATTCTAATATTTTCAATATACTGTTTTGCCTTAGCCATCAGCTGGCTTCCATCAGGGGACACTTATACAGGGCATCATTCTCATTATACTTTGTCAGAGTCTGTGACAGATACATGTATCTGTCTGTTACATGTAGGTAGCACTGGTTCTTGCAGGTGGCTTACAACTCTTGTCTTTTGGGCGGGCACTGCTTCCAGTCGGGGGTGTTCTTTATATAGGGTAGAGCTACCACGTGATCCCTAGCTCCTGCAATCTGATTGGTTAGATTTATCAACTGCCCCAATTGATCCGCTAGGTCAGGCATTTATCACATTTCTCCCCTCTTTTGTTGTGCACAGTACTCTGCTCTGGTCATCCTAGACAGTGCGTCTGTGTCACCATTGGCCCTCCCTTTCTGGTGCTCCACCATAAACCGGTTGAAGGGCAAGGCTCCAACGGGTCAGTTGGACATTGGTTTCCTTTGCTTTGTTTAGCCACTGCAGTGGCCTGTGGTCAGTTTGGACCTGGAAAGGTTTACTGAGAAGGTAGATAGAGAATGCTTGTATTGCTAGTTTGATTGCTAGGCACTCTTGTTCCACCGTGGAATACTTCTGTTCCCAAGGGAGGAGTTTTCTGCTAAAAAACACCACTGTGTGGTCATTACCCTCTTGATTGGTTTGGTTGAGAACTACCCCTACTTTCGTATCGTGACGTGTTCGTTTGTAGCATGAACTCCTTGCTAAAGTCTGGGTTTTGCATCACTGGTTGAGACATTAGGGCTAATTTCACATTCTGACACTTAGTGGTCCACTGGATACGATCTGGTTGTGACTTTCGGGTTTGGTCCATTAATGGCTTTGCCTTGTTTGAGTAATTGGCTATGAACCTCCTGTAATACCCTGTCAGACCCAAATACACATGTAGGTACGTACTACTTTCTGGTCGGTTGGGACTATATAGTTATGGATTTGTTCCACCTTTGCCTGCTCCGGACAGGTTTTTCCATGTCCAGTCTTATACCCCAGGTAGGTACATTCTTCCACCCAGAAGTGACACTTCTTTAGGTTCACAGTGAGCCCAGTATGGCCAAGTCTCTCCACTACCAGCTCCAAATGCGGTAGGTGTTCATTCCAAGATCCACTGAAGATTACCAGGTCATCCAGGTATGCATTCACATATGGCAACCCCTCTGTTACTCTGTCCATTAGACGCTGGATCGTTGCTGATGGAGCTCCACACAGTCCATACGACATGACTCTAAACTGGTACAACCCCATCAGCCTGACAAAAGCCGTCTTCACCATATCCTCAGGGGCTATAGGCACTTGCCAGTATCCCTTAGCCAGGTCTAAGGTTGACAAGAACCGGGCTTGACCCAAATTATCTAGGATGTCATCTATTCTTGGCATTGGGTAGGCATCGCCCTGTGTAACTCCATTTAATTTTCGGTAGTCGATATAGATCCTAACACCACCATCTTTCTTCTGAACAACTACAATGGGGAAAGCCCACTCACTACGAGAAGGTTTTATGATACCAGCTTCCTGCATGCTTTGAAGTTCTTCTTCCTGGTAAGCCCATGGTATTTGGTATGCCTGCTGTCGAAGATATGGTATTGTATCAATTGGGTTCTGCCTGGTTTGCTGGATAGGATCTTAGGGAACTTCTTTGATACCTGATTAACCTCACTCCTCTGTTGGTTACTTGGGTTTGGGCCCAACTGTACCTCAGTTGATTTCCAATCCACTAACTTGATTCCTGCTCCAGTTTTCTCAATTCACATGATAGTCTCATCGTTCTCTTGTCTTTCGTTCCATTTCTTCAACATGTTGATGTGAAAAACAACATGGGGCTTCCTTTGTTCCGGAATGACCACTTCGTAATTAACCCTTCCTATAGTGCGTCGCAGTAGGTACGGTTCTGCCACTGAACATAGAGTTTCTGATTATAGGTAGGAAGTACAATGTAACACCAGAACCTTGTCTCCAGCTTTTGATTTCAATTCTCTTGACTTTTTTTGTCTTTCTCTTGAGGTTCAGTCATATTCTTCTCCACTAGCTCCTTAGGTAGTTCCATTCTTTCTTCGTACCTTCAGCACATATTCAAGTAATTCAACAATAACTATCAGTTTCCTCTCGAGCTAATTTTCACTCCTTTTGTAACACATCCAACGGTCCTCGCACATCCCGTTCGTATACGAGTTCGAAGGGCCTAAACCCAATTGATGCTTGTGGGATTTCCCCTATTGGCAAAGAGTACATATGGAACCAATTTATCCCAATCTTTATCGTCTTCGACTAACACTCTGCACAACATCTGCTTCAGGGTTCGGTTAACTAGTCCATTTGTCAGGGGATGATTGGTGTCGTATGAATAGCTTTCACTCCTAGTCCATATAACTCAGCCAATAACTTAGAGGTGAAATTTGTTTCCTGATCAATTAGAATTTCCGGGAATACCATACCTTGCAAACATATCCACTGTAGTTGCTTGGCAACAGTCAACGCAGTAAACTTTTTAAGTGGCATGGCCTCCGGGTATTCGGTAGCTAGCCACTAGGAGATACATGTACTCATTTCCACTTCGTGTCTTGTCGTGTTATAAGTATATATACATGTATATATGTATGTGTTATTGCCCCCAAAAAAAGTTATACCTATTGCTTAACTTTAAATGTACTGTACCTTTAGCCTGTTCAACTTGTCTGCTAATTTTATTAAGTAAAGCTCATGTTTGGTGTTATTGTTATTTTAGCACTTTAACATTTAGCATTTGTTCTTAATTTCATAATGAATTATTAAACTATAAAAATAAAGTGAATAAGCTGTAAGTTTGATGAGTTTAGGTTAAAAGATTCTTCAAAATGCACATTATTTAATTGCTATACCACATCACGAATTCCCATCTTTGTAAAGGTATGGAAGCTCAATGTCAACTGATGTAGTATATGCTTTAGCCATTGTGTATGAAGTGGCTTGAGGCTTGCCTGCTCCCTACCATCAACGACCTGGGATCTCAGTGCATCATCACTAGTGGATTGCTTTCTTAAACATTTTAGAAGTGATGGGCGATACAGCAAATAATGGAATGATACGATATTGCTACGATATCATAAAATTTCATTGAAAATCAGTCTGTTAATGATTCGATTTTATTAATTAACTAGTAATTAACTTTATCAATTGATTTGTAATAATAATAAACAATAGCTCTTCATGTTTGTAAACAACCACTCGGGTACTCAACTAGTCTAGTATATAGAGTCTACTATAAACATTTGTTAAGAAACAGGAACATATTGACGTTCTCTGGAGTCTGCCTACTTTGTCTGGCAGAAAGAAGTTCACCTGCTGTACTAAAGAGTCTCTCTGAGGAACTGAGGTACAGGGAATACTAAGGTACTTACGAGCGACATGTTTGAGGCATGAATAAGATGCACTGTGCTCCTTCCACCAAGTCAGTGGGTCCTGCTTTCTATGGATGTTAGCCACCTTCATGTATTGCTGCATCTCTAAGTGGCATTCACACCCGAGTTCCATGACCTTATGTTGTCAGCTATCCGTTGATCGAATAATTGCCACAACGAGTTTCCTTTGATATTTTGGGCACCGGTTTGTTCTATTGTCACTAGGTCTGGGGCATCATTGGGAGTAGGAGAGTTCTGTATTGGACCACCTGAATCACCACTGTGATCAGCAGTGTAATGTGCTGCCTCCACAGAAAGGGATCGACCTACTCTATTAGCTACAGGAGGATCAAAGAAAGCCAACTTCTTGAGTCTGGGATTTATCAATGTTGCACTGGCCAATAAAAGGTTTTCTTCAATATTTGTGAACTTTCTAGCCATTCTATTTAGCAATTTCTCACTGAGCTCTCTGGATATACCATTCGAAGGCACTGTCAATCGCTGTAAAGCTCTGCTCAGAGGAATAATCTTCGATATGGAGACATACGAGTCAGCTGACATTTCTCGTGTCACTTTCTTAAATGGTTGAAGGACTTCATCGATCATCGATCTTTTCGATTGGTATGATAAGGTCGTTTCTGTTTAGCAGGCAAAGAGCTGTTCATACTGCACTGTCTTGCTTCATCAGATGCTCCAACATATATGTAGTGAACAAAATTCCATCCGGTTTCAACATGCTGTATTAGCTTTTTTTGTTCGACATTAAGCTGGCTCTGCACTGTTGCAAGCTTTTCAGAAGCCTTAGTGTTTCTATGAAAGAAACTAACAATGTTTTTGACAGCTTGTATGACCTCTTCAACCTGTGGTACTTCCACAATAGAATTCGACACAATTAGGTTAATAGTATGGGCGAAACAGGGAGAATGTTGCCATCCTGTACTACGTTTTTGGCATTATCGGTGATGGCACATATGACCTTTCCCGTTATACCCCATTCATCAGTAATCTTCAAAAGAGCAGCAGCAGTGTGGGAAACTTCCATACAAAAGGTATCCAAAACGATGGATTTTAATTCCCATTCTCTTGTTAGGAAGTGGCAGATTACAGTGAGAAATCTTGCTGTTATCCTCGAGGTCCAGATGTCAGTCGTAATAGAGCAGAACTCGGTGTCATCCTCCAAAAAGGCTTTCAGTTTTGCTTTGTCTTCTCATAAAGGGCTGGGAGGTGATCTCTCATAGTCGTCCTTCAACTCGATGGTATGTAACAGGGATCTAAAACTTTTAGATTTCGAAAAACCACCATCCTCAACAATACTTGGTGGCTGAAGATTTTATACCAGCATCATAACAAGAGCCCTATCTATCTTTTTCCAATACTCGGAGTCTTCTATAATTGAAATTTAAAAGATTTTATGAAAGTTAGCCTGGCCATGCATGCCTAGTGAATCAATAAACTCACTTCTATATCCTTGTACCCCCTAAAATGAAGCAGTTATGCTAATTTGCCTTGTTGGTCGATTTTCTATTTCATCTATTTTACGGCGGCTTTGCTGGTCTGTTGCCTCGGAGCGTTGTGGTCTGTTGCCGAGGAGCATTGTTGTTTTGTTCTTTAATTTCCTGCATTCCCATAATGCAAAGGTCGATTGCCCATAGTTAAGCATGAGCTTAACCATGATCAATCGACCTTTGCACTACGGGAATATGGGTAATTAAAGAACTAAACTGTAACTCTGAGTAGACCAGACCCTTCCCCCGTTGGATGGGTCTGGCTACGCGAGACTAACCTGTAACTAAGTGATATTGTTTGCATCAAATTACCAGTAACCAGGAACATGTACCTCAGTGTCACAGTTAGCCTTTCACCAGCTGATACAGGGCTCCTTATTTTTGTTGTTTCACGATTTATTAATAGTCTAACCACACTCAACAAGCTTTCAAATATTTCTGATGACGTATAAAAATACTTGGTCAAACTGGAGTGATCAACCAGCTTCATTTCAGCAACTAATGATATTCATTGAAAACAGCTCTATTCTGGATTATTTTCCCAACTCAGGTCAATCTCTTCTTTTTTTCCCCTATAACAAAAACACCTGTAATACATTAACCCTTTTAGGGTTTTAGGCAGAGTTATTTGAAATAAAATGCTGTTACTATGGTAACTAATTGCTTTTCAGTTAATAAACCTCTGGTTTAATAATTGTTGCAATTTTGCAACATTAAAACCTTTAAAGGGTTATATTGGTGGGAATTCAACATAGATTGCCGCAGACGCTTCAAATTTGAAATTCAGTTACGTCTTAATATACCAAACAAAACTATAGTTTAAAAATACATTAATACATAGAATGAAGGAGTTACAGGACGATGAAGTTCTCCGCTGCATATTGCACAGTACTTACTTCAGTCAACAGAAACAGATTTACAGCACCTACAGCAAATAAAACAGAAAAAAAAGAACACAAGGGCCTTGCGGAACAACAATCACACTCAATAACACCTATGCACACACTCCGTATCCCTGTATAATGACAGTACACCCATACACTACACACCTATGCACACATTCCCTAGCCCCAAAAAATGACACTAAGACCACACCCACGCATTATAACAGCCACGCAAACACTCCCTAGTCCCTAACTGTGACACTAAAGCCACTCCCAGGGTTACTAAACAACTTGATCATGGAAGCTTAGGTCTCTGAGTGGCTTAGTTTATACTGTTCAAACAAATATCGCTGGATTGGAAGCACAAGCCGCTAAAAAAAGACAGATGAGTGTCCAAAAAAATATAAAAAAGCAAAAAAAAAAAAAAAAAAAAAAAGTGATCGAACGTTAGGGTAAACTGAAACTAAACTTACTGAAGTAGAGCACTGAAGTCGAGCCATGGCATAGCTGGACCATTCTGTTTACTAGTAACTTCCAAAGCTGTCCCAACTACAGTAGATATGTTTTGTTGACTTTTAAACCCATCACTCAAAGACTAAAGTTATCTGTGCATGGCCAACTTTTATCGTTCTGAACTTTACCTTGAAATGATGAATGGATATCCTGAAAATTAAAGAACTTTCGGTACTTGTTTGTAAACCTATCGTAGTGACCTCTTAGAGACTTCTTGCCATCTCTTATCAGGAAGGGTCCTTCTGCAGCAACCTTTTTGCTTCGTGCCATATAGCAACCTTTATCCGTGTTATGTAACATGAGATACATGTACATATGTACAAGGGAAATATATTGTTTGCAATATTATGGGGGCTTACAAGAAGTCGTTTCGATAGTGATAGCTTAGTTTAATCAGCCTCAGAATCTTCATTATCATGATTATGGCTGGTTAATGGGGTCAGTCAGTATTGGCATGGATTATTACACTACGTATACGGGATAGGAAACAGCTCACGTGAGCCATGCGTGAAGGATAGTAATTTTGTTGAATTTGTTCAGCCAGACACCGTCATTACGTGAGCCTCAAATTTCGCATGTCGGGAGGAAGACCAGCAGTGCTTCTGCCGTGGAAAGCAAAGACAAAGAACCTCGCTAGCAAGTGAAAACATAGTAGAAAAATTGCCCAGTGTTTACTCTGTAACTTCATGTGCTTTTTGCCAGAATTGCATTTGTTTTCGAGACGAGCCATTATCTACTCTACTATGAACTTCAATCTTGCTTACTTGTAATCCCTTTCACGACTTTATACTTTGTAGCTTTGTGTTTAAACTATCATGGACCGGTTCGTAGGGTAGAACTACATGGACTTTGACTATATTTTAATTCCTGCTTGGCAGCTGGAACACACAATTCAACAAAAACTGTCAAAAAAGCACAAACTGATGTACCTCGTTTGTGAACCCTCTACGCAGTTAACGAAACTCCTGAAGACTAAAAGTTTTATATACTTCTATCGAGCAAAGTTAGTTGTATGTACTTCAAGTACTTAATATCTGCCGTACTGCTGTAGTTACGTACACGAAGTTGCCAAAGCCAGCTGTTTGGCCATTTTTTACCTTCCAGGCCTCAAAATTCAGAAAATCAACGGAAAATTACGATAAATTATTTACGAGCACTGTCCGTGTGACGTCATCAGTTTCCTATCCCGTATACGTAGTCTAATAATCCATGGTATTGGTGAAGCTTTTCATGTCATGTCATGATTATGAGCCTATTGAGACTACAACATAATGTTTTTCGGGGAATTAATCGAATATCTGCACTACACTTGTATACAAGCTTTATAATTTCCTGAATTGTGATCTTTGTATGCTTGCTTCTAGCCACAAGGGGAAACACCTTCAGTTATGTGGAGAAGTTTTTTTTTTTTCACTCCTATAAAGTTTATATAAAGTAGAGCACAGATAGCCCTTATTTGATGTTATTTAGTTTTGCAGTCGTATCATTTGAGGGGTACGTAAACATTTTTGACTTCAAAATAAAATCATCCTCCTTGTCATATAGTATTACTTGGAACTGGAATCTTAATACTAGAAACAGATGTTAAAAACTGATTATAGTATAGGTGGACAAGCAGCAACTACTTAAAAAGGTACATAGAATAAATGGACTATAATGCTGTTGCAGCTAGTGACTTGTATCTGTGGAAAAAAATTTTTTTTTAGCTTTTAGTAAGGGCAGCAAAGTAGTGTTGAACACTTTTGATAGTGCACATGCTTCTACCAAGATCTGTTTATCAACTGCTGTACAGCGATGTACAGTTTATTCAGTACACATGTAATCATGAAGATTATTTACCTGTTTTATTTACATCTTCCATTTTGTTGGGTAATTTAAGGACAGCTTTGCGTATAGCTCTATATGGATACATGATTACTGTATCTCACAGCTAA
>JAYJLX010053271.1:0-11025 GCA_036873525.1 Chalinula nematifera | reverse complement strand
CGCGGTAGCGCTATTTCTCGAGAAGCGGGCGAGGCGTTCCAAAGCATTGTTAAGGGTGTCGTCAATACCGCTCAATCGATCTCCCAGATCTCTGTTGCGACAGCCGAGCAACAAACGGCTGCACGGGACGTCGCCGGCGCTATTGATCGCGTGGCCACCTCAATCGAGGCGTCCGCTGATTCAACTCGGACCATTGCGGGCTCAACAAAGCAATTGGCAGAGCAAGCCTCCCAGCTGATGAGCTCACTGAAGTCGGTTAACGGGTAAGGTCACGATGGACGATAGTCAATTTAAGCGTTTCAGCGCGCTCGCCTATGAGCTCACCGGCGTAACGCTCGACAGCGAGCGACTGCAAATGCTGCGTTCACGGGTCTCCAGTCGTATGCGCGCTACCGGTTTAAAAGATCTAGACGAGTACTATGACTTAGTTAAGACCAATGACGAGGAACGCACGGCGTTCGTCGACAAGGTCACGACTCATGAAACGTCGTTCTTTCGTACCGAGCGCGTCTGGGCTTACCTCACCGAGACGTTCTTCCCCACCTGGATACAGGCGCACCCAGGCAAAACCTGCCGAATCTGGTCTGCGGCAAGCTCTAGCGGTGAAGAAGCATACAGCGCTGCCATGCTCTGCCACGAGCTAGCGAGCCAAAACCCTGGTTTTCGCTTTGTAGTCGAAGCCTCAGATGTGTCTGAGCCCATTGTTGAAAGGTGTCGCACCGGCGTCTACCAGGGGCGCTCCATCGATCGTTTTCGCGCCAGTAGACCAGAGTTTTTTGAGCGCTATATGCAAGCCGGCGACGGCGACGCATTCCTCGTTCGCGAAGACATCAAACAACGTGTGAGCTTCTTTACCCACAACTTGTTTAAACGTTGTGCCAAGCAGCCCTATGACTTAGTGCTGCTGCGTAACGTGCTGATCTATTTTACCGCCGACGACCAGCGGCAGGTGATTCAAAGCGTCAAGCACTCCATGCAACCTTGGGCCAGCCTAATCATAGGCGAGTCTGAATCATTGCAGCAGTGTGAGGATATTCTAAACCCCGTTGCTCCGTTTGTTTACGAACTGTTATCAGAAGGGCAACGAGCGTATGGATGACCTGACTGAAGTCAACATTCATATCGGCAAAATCGCCCTGGCAACCGAAACTCAGCGTCTGCAGGCTTTGCTCGGTTCTTGCGTTGGTATCGCTATGATTCACCGGCGCCGCACCATGTGTACGCTGTGGCACTGCTTGTTGCCCTTTAATCCCGAGCCTACCGAGGACATTGTGGCGCGTTGGGTTGATAGCGCGGTCTATAGCTCGCTTAAGCTGCTGGAGATCTCACCCGGCTATACCCGCCATCTCGAGGCAGTGATCGCCGGTGGGGGTAACACGGTATCTGGCCTACAGACGAAGAAAGTCGGTGAAGCCAACGCCAATGCAGCTCGCAAGGTGTTGGGCGATCTGCGCATTCACATCCTTGAGGACGATACCGGCGGTGAGTTCGGTCGTCGCATCAGCATCAGGGGCGATACGCTAGAGCATGCAATCACCGTTATTCCAAAGAACGAAAACGAAGTAGCTTGAGAAGTAACCATGGCAGAGCCAGCACTGAATCACAGCACCGACAACGCCGAAGTCTACGGCTCCTTTTTGCTTGCTGAAAACGAATTCGCTATTGCTGCCCATGACATCAAAGATGTAATCAACGCGCCCGCGGCGTTCACGCGACAGCCGCTGGCTCCGGAATACATCCTCGGCATCATGACTCTGCGTGACATGACGCTGCCCGTGATTGACCTACGGAAGATGTTCGACCTACCAGAGGTGGAGGAGACTGCGAGCATTGAACAGAAAGTGGCCATCATCGAATACGGTGCGCTGCACGTGGGCATCCGTTTTGATCAAACCGGTGAAGTCTTTCGTGGTAACGACCCGCGCACGGAGTTTGCCGCCTATTCGGATCATGAAGCCGGTAGTGTCACTTCCGGCGCGTTTCGTTTCGATGGCGGCGTGCGCATCGTTCAGTTACTCAACACTCGAGCAGTCATCGAGCTGGACGGCATGCCCTTGACTCGCGATGTCGATGATAAAAACGCCGGTATGCATCAGAGCCGCGGCCCCCGTCATCAGAGCATTTCTTTTCGCGTCAGCGAGTCGGAGCTAGCCATCAGCATAGAGGACATTCAAGAGATCACGACGGTCAGCGAGGTCGAAAACCTGGCTTTGGCCAACGGTTTATGCATCGGCACCACCAACCTGCGTGGTCAGACTGTGCCATTGATCGATCTGGCAAAGACCCTCGATTTCGACGACAAATTCAAACTCGAGGACCTGCCTAACAAACGGATTATCATCGCGCGCACCCAGGGCATGATGTTTGGTTTGGTCGTTGAAGAAATCTGCAACATTCTCCACTACTTCACCGACGAGTTGCTGGAGTTCCCCATCATCAGCGTGCGTAAGCCTGAGCTGTTCCTGGGTTGTATCAACATTCCAGGCAAGAGCGAAGTCTTTCATATCGACGTGCATCGCTTGCTAACATCGGAAGAAGTTAAGGTCGCTACGCGCGGCTCAAGCGACCTGTTTGCCCAGCGCAAGCAGGATGAGGACGAGGCGGAACTCGAGGGCCGTGGAGATGCGGAAACCTTTCTCACGTTCCATATCGACCGCCTCTACGCAATTCGCATTCTCGACATTATAGAAGTGGTCGATTACCCAGAAGACATGCTGCAGCCGCCCATGCTGAGCGGCCACTTTGACGGCGTGTTGAACTTACGTGGCGATCTGATCAGCGTGGTCAACGCGGCCAAGCTATACGAAATGTCTACCGCCGATGAACCCTGTCAGCAGATCATTATTTTTGACTGTCGCGGCACCCGCTACGGCTTCGCCATTCGCGCTATCGAATCCATTTCCCACGTCTACGACAGCCAACGCAAGTCACTGCCGAAGATGTTTCTCGACGCTCAGGCGACAATCAGCGCCGATGTTAGCGAAGCAATCTTTCACAACAATTTGCAAGGCGAAGAGCTTACCGACCTGCTGATTCTCGACATCGAGGCCGTTGCCGAGCGAATTTCACCGGCGGACAACGAGCCAACACCAACGCTGAGTCACAGCGCTTAGCAGATCGTCGCAGGCTAGGCGCCTACCACAGATCGTACTTCTGCAACTCCGCTCGGCCCACCACCATGTGATGCACCTCATCAGGGCCGTCGGCAAAGCGCAGGTGGCGCATGTCGGTGTAGAGCCCTGCTAACGGCGTCCACTGAGACACGCCTGTCGCGCCGTGCATCTGAATCGCCTGATCAATGATTTGACATACTTTCTCGGGCACCATCGCTTTCACCGCGCTGACGTAAACCCGGGCCTCTTTGTTGCCAAGCACGTCCATCGCTTTTGCCGCTTGTAGCACCGCCAAACGCATAGCGGTGATCTCTATGCGCGCTCTAGAGATGACCTCGATGTTCTTACCCAGCTTGGCGATGGGTTTGCCAAAGGCCACTCGTGTGCCCGCTCGCTTGACCATCAGCTCAAGCGCGGTTTCCGCTTTGCCGATAGAGCGCATACAGTGGTGTATGCGACCAGGGCCCAGCCGAACCTGCGAGATTTCGAAGCCGCGGCCCTCGCCTAACAAGATATTAGACTTAGGTACACGCACATTGTTGAACTTGATGTGCATGTGACCACGGGGCGCGTGGTCGGCACCAAACACCTGCATGCCTTCGAGAATTTCTACCCCGGGCGTATCTGTGGGCACCAGAATCTGTGACTGCTGCCGGCTGGGTGCCGCGTCCGGGCTGGTTTTCACCATGGTGATCATTATCTTACAGCGCGGGTCGCCGGCGCCGGAGATGTAGTACTTTTCGCCGTTGATGACCCACTCATCACCATCAAGTACGGCACTGGTGCTGATGTTTTTCGCATCCGACGAGGGCAAGGCGGGCTCGGTCATTGCGTAAGCTGAACGAATCTCGCCGTCCAACAGCGGCTTCAGCCACTGCTCTTTTTGCTCCGGCGTTCCGACCCGTTCTAGCACTTCCATATTGCCGGTATCCGGCGCACTACAGTTTAGGGTTTCAGAGGCCAACGCGTACTTGCCGAGCTCCGCCGCGATGTAGGCATAGTCAAGATTCGATAAGCCTTCGCCCGTCTCTGCATCGGGTAGAAAGAAGTTCCACAAGCCCGACGCCTTGGCTTTCGCCTTGGCACCGTCTAGCAGCTCCAGCTGACGCGGATGCCAGCTCCAGCGATCTTCTTTTTCCGCATTCAGCGCAAAAAATTCTTCGGTAATTGGCGCGACGTTATCCGCAATGTGTTTCTTCACCGCATCCATCAGCGGCTGTGCCTGCTCCGACATCGCCAATTCAAACAAATCGCTACTGAGCTCTTCCGACATGTGACTCTCTCGATAAATTGGTTGCACCTGGATCATAACGCCTCACTCACTGTCTTGGCAGATGTCGTACACTGGCGTTTTGCAGCTGCAACTGGAGCCTATGCATCGATGCGTTTCTTAGTGCTAACGTTCATCGGCGATGACCGTCCCGGGCTGGTACAAGACATTGCCCAAATCATCACCGACCACGGCGGCAACTGGTTAACTAGCCGCATGAGTCAGCTGGACGGCAAGTTTGCCGGTTTGGCGCGAATCAGCGTCGATGACGCGGCGGCCCAGGCGTTAGAGTCAGCCCTGATGAACGCAACCAGCTCTGAATTGATGCTGAGCGTAGCCGGCATCGATCGAGAGGCCAGCACTGAGGAAGAGCACTACGAGCTCGATATTGTCGGTCACGATCGACCAGGCATCATTCACGAGGTGACGCGAGCATTGGCAAGTCACAATCTCAATCTCATTGAGGTCGCTTCAGACGTTGTGCCCGCCGCGATGACCGGGCAACCCCTGTTTAACTGCACCGGAGTGATCGCCGTGACGCCACAGCTGGATCTCACCACATTGCAACGCCAGCTGGCGGAGAGTGCCGAGACACTCGGTGTGGACATTCAATTCGCGCCCGCATCGGACTAAGCTCAACCCATCCACAAGCACATTCTATGATTCGCATACTCCTGCAAATTCTCGGCATTGTTATCTTAGTCCTCGGCGTGACGCTGGCGACGCTACGTATTGCCAACCAAGACGCCGACGGCCCGTCCATCTTGTTCCCCGGTGGTGCGCTTGTTAGTGGTGAAATTCATAGCGGCGCTGAACCAGATTGGGGTTTTACCGACGCTGTCCGAGTGGTTGAGCTGCAGCTCATGCAGCCCTTGAGTTCCAGACGAACCTTCATCATGGAAAGCGAAGGCAGGATCTACATTCCCTCCGGCTACATGCGTTCTTTTCTTGGCCGTCTTTGGAAGGAATGGGCCTTTCAAGCCGCTGAGGGTGATGGCTTAGCCATGCTGCGAATCAATGGCGTGCGCTACCCCCGTCGCTTAGTACGCGTCACCGACCCTAATATCATCGCGGGAGTTGCCGATAAGCTGGCGCAGAAATACGCCGGCGGCTCGACACCGGAAACACGCGCAACCATCAACCAAGCCGTCGCCGACGGCGATACTTGGATCTTCGAAGTGGCACCGAGACAACAATGACAACAAAAAACTATCTCATTCTTTGCGCCGTCATCACCCTAGTGCTGGTCCCTTCGCTGTTGTTCATTGAGCCGTTCGCTGAACTTGTTGAGGGCTTACTACTGCTGTTTTTATCAAGTAACGCCCGTTAACTAGGACGCACCAGTGGCTACGAAATTACTAGATCAGTTCACGTCAACACTCGAAAACGACGAACATCCCTATCGCACCGGCGCCTGGACACCCAACTACCACGAATATGATGCCGACGATTTAGATGTCATTGGCGAACTGCCGCGCGATATCAACGGCCTTTACGTGCGAAATACCGAGAACCCGCTGCACGAGGCCATCGGCCTCTATCACCCCTTCGACGGTGACGCCATGCTGCACGCCATACGCATCGCCAACGGTAAAGCGCGCTACCGCAATCGATTTGTGCGCACCAACGGCTTCACTGCTGAACAAGCCGCCCAACGCTCTCTTTGGGCAGGCATCACCGCGGCACCAAGCCTAAGCGAACGCCCAGGCGGCGGCGCTCGCGGGGCCATGAAAGACGCGTCATCCACCGACGTTGTGGTCCACAATAAGAAAATTCTCTCCACCTTTTATCAGTGTGGAGATGCCTATCAAATTGACCCCACAACACTGGACACGCTAGGCACCGAAGCATGGGCACCAGAAGATGGCGTCTCTGCCCACACTAAGGTCGACTTGGCCACCGATGAACTGTTGTTCTTCAACTACGGCAAAAAAGCACCCTTTATGCATTACGGCGTGGTCGGGCCTGACAGTCAGCTAAAGCACTTCACCCCCATCCCACTGCCCGGCCCACGCCTACCCCACGACATGGCGTTTACGCGCAACTACAGCATTCTCAACGATCTGCCTTTGTACTGGGATCCCAAACTGCTCGAACGTGATATTCACGCCGCACGTTTCTTCCCAGACCAGCCTTCCCGCTTCGCGATCATTCCACGCTACGGCACCGCAGAGGATATTCGTTGGTTCGAGGCCGAGCCCACGTTTGTATTGCACTGGCTGAATGCTTGGGAAGAAGGCTCAGACATAGTGCTGGATGGCTACTTCCAGGAGGACCCGGCGCCACCACCACTAACAGGGACGCCGGCAGGATTCGAGCAAATGATGGCCTACCTTGACCTGCATTCTATGCGACCCAAACTGCACCGCTGGCGCTTCAACCTAGCCACCGGACAGGTCACCGAGACACGTCTCGATGATCGAGTCTTAGAATTTGGCACCTTCAACCAACAGGTTACCGGCCAGCCATATCGCTACACTTACAGCGTTACCGGCAAACCCGGTTGGTTTCTGTTCAACGGCTTTGTTAAACACGACTTGGAGACGGGCAAAACAAGTAGTCTCGATCTGCCAGATGGCCAGTATGCTAGCGAGGCGCCCTTCGCGCCCAGGATCAATGCTCAGTCAGAAGACGATGGCTATCTTGTTAGCTTCATTACTGACATGAATCGTGATTGCTCTGAGTGTGTTTTGCTTGATGCGCAACGTATCGAGGATGGCCCGGTGTGTCGGATTAAGCTGCCGCAACGGATTTGCAGCGGGACCCATGCGGTTTGGGCCAATGCGGGGGAGCTTTAGCCTGCAACTCGAAGGGATTATGGAAAAAACAAACCTTGTCTAAGGATGGAGCACAAGGCAAACCTGATATAAGCAGGCTCCTCAGCTTGGCTTTGTTGCTGACATTGCTTGCAGCGGCTCAGGACAGTTGGGGGCGGGGCGCTGTCGACCGTCTAACAACCGAAGAAGGCCTTGCGCACGACGCCGTTAGTGCAATTGCTCAAGACCGCCGAGGCTTTATCTGGCTAGGCACCCAACAGGGTTTAAGTCGATTCGACGGAATTAGATTCAAAAATTACTTTTCCGTCGATCACCCAGACACCCTCATCAACGATTGGGTCCGCAGCCTGGAAGTGGATGACAACGGTAAACTATGGATTGGCACGAATCGTGGCGGGCTTGTTGTATACGATCCGAAGGATGAGGGATTCCATAGGCCCAAGTTGGATCAGTCTGACAGTGAAGCCAAAACAGCCTCGATCCGTGCCATTAAAGCAGGTCCAGATGGCGTGCTTTGGGTCGGCACGAACGAACAAGGCCTCTGGAAAGTAGACGCCAGCAGCGGCGAACGAAAAACCTTCAATACGCTAACCAGCGCGTTAACGAGTAATCGAATCAAGGATCTCTATCTCGACGCCACTGGCATTCTGTGGATAGCCACCGACGGTGGCGGCCTTGTTACCCTAGACACAAGCAATGAAACGTTTGACTCAGTCAAGGCTGTTGATAGCAAGGCGCGATTAAAAGCGGTTGTCGGCGACAACAAAGGCACGCTATGGGTTGCCACCTATGACCGCGGCATTCTCCGATTGGATCCATCGGGTACCGTCGTCCATTTGACCAGCGAATCAAGCGGCGCCAATCAACTGCGCTCAAACAGCGTTCGAACCATGAGCGTTGACCGAGACGGTGCGCTCTGGCTCGGGCACCAAGCCAATGGTTTGCAGCGCCTGCCAGCAAACAGTGGCAATAGTGAACCACCCCTACCGGTGGATGATTCACTGGGTGAACACGTATCTGCGATATACCAGGATCGGGGCGGTGTGGTGTGGATCGGCACATTCACCGGGCTCTCCAAACTGGTGATACCAGACTGGCCGATACGCTCATATGAAAGTAAAAAGCACCTGCCTAGCGATTGGGTATCGGCGTTTGCGCAGATTGACGACCATCGCTACTGGATCGCCACGATGGGCGGTGGTCTTACCTTATTCGACAAGTCAAAGGGGACTTTCGACTCAGCCGCAACAGCGGGACTCGTGGACGATCGGGTTACTGCGCTACTCATGGACGGAGCAGGAACGCTATGGATAGGCACACGGGCTAACGGCTTGGTCCGCTTTGTTAGCGAGACAAATACCTGGACCGAATACAAATCCAATCCCGCACTTCAAACTAGCCTATCTTACGATGGCGTGACGGCTCTGCTTGAAGACTCAGAAGGTGAAATTTGGGTGGGAACGTTTCTGGGCGGACTGAACCGTTTCTCAGCCAGTGATAACACCTTTATCAACTACCGCCACGACCCTAACAATTCCAATAGTCTGTGTACGGACCGCGTTGTTGCCCTAGCCGAGGATCGGCACCAGAACCTATGGATAGGTACGGAGGGAGGTGGTTTGTGCCGATTAGGTCCAGACCGTTCAAGCTTTGAAAGGTACTTGCATGAGCAAGGGGTAGATTCCTCACTGTCCAGCGCCGTAGCGTGGAGTATCGCCGAGGATGTCGCTGGGAACCTATGGGTTGGCACCCCAGACCGCGGCGTGAATGTTTGGCATAGCAGCGATCGCGCAGCGGGTATAAGCAGGTTTCAGCGCTATACCACGCTGAACGGTCTAAACAGCAACATCGCCTATAGCCTGATCTCCGACAACGATAGCGGAGTTTGGGTTGGCAGCAATCAAGGCTTGCAACACGTCCAGATTGATCCTGGACGTGTACTTTTACCTGTGCGCACACTTTCCTCTCGCCATGGTCTGCATGGCAAAGATTTCAATCATGGCGCTGTGCTGAAAGCCAACGACGGAACGCTCTTTTTCGGCGGAACGCGCGGTTTTACCCTTTTTGATCCTCAAGCATCTAGCAGCGAAGTCTCACACCCGCAAGTCACCTTTACGGAAGTGAGCATATTGAACAACCCCATCAGTGGTTCACTGAGCAATCCAATCAATCTGTCCCACAATCAGAACTTAATTACGTTTGAGTACGCGTCCATGGATTTGGCTGTTCCTCAAGACACGCGTTACCAACATAGACTCATTGGATTTGACGACACTTGGGTAAGCACAGGAAACCGGAGAACAACAACCTATACAAACCTAGATCCAGGCGAATATAGATTTGTCGTCCGAGCGACAAACGCTAACGGCATATGGAGCGAAACCGAGTCGTCTTTAACGTTCTCTGTTTTGCCTGCGCCATGGGCAACATCGTACGCATACGCACTCTATTTCGTGTGCGCCCTACTATTGGCCTTGCTCGGCTATCGCAGCTGGTCGCGGAAAATGGCCCTGTTGAATCACATCGAAAGCGTCAACCAAACACTTCGAACTGAAATTGATGAGCGTAAAGCTAAGGAGCGAGCCCTCGATCTCGCTCGGCAAACTGCGCAAAACTACCTCGATGTGGTTGAGGTGATCATTCTAGCCCTCGACAAAGACGGTTTAATCACGATGGTTAATCAGAAAGGCACTCGCGCCTTTGGTGCCCATGAAGAGCAAATACTCGGCAGGCATTTTTGTCAGTCTTTTGTGCCATCCGCGGAACAGACTATTGTGCAAACACAGCTGGATGACGTTGAACGGCACAGTTATTCAGAGTCGCACATTCAAACCGCGAATGGTGAAACTCGACTCATCGCCTGGCATACCATTCGCCTTGAACCCGGAAGTGAATCCCCCGGCGGCATTTTGATGTCTGGCGCAGATGTCACACAGATGCGCCTGGTTGAAACGCAACTGCGCGACGCCCAGAAGCTTGAAGCATTGGGAACACTCGCGCGAGGCGTGGCACACGACTTCAACAACGTGCTTAGCGCTATCTTGGGATACGCAGAACTCACTCAAACAGTCGCAGATGGTGACGAAAAGGTGTTTGGTTATCAGGAACAAATCACGTTATCCGTTGCCAGAGCTCGCGACATTGTTCAGTCCATCCTAACCTTCGGTCGGGTCGGCAATGGTAAGCCAGGCCCGGTTAACATCTCATCCTCCATAAAAGAAGCGGTGCAAGTAGTGCGCCCCATCGTGCCCGCTAACGTCAAACTCATGGAGCAGATCGATCAGGACTGCGGCCACGTCTTGGCCAACTCTTCACAGCTCATTCAAATTGTCCTAAATCTGTGTACGAATGCTTGTCAGTCGATGTCGTATACCGGCGGCGAACTCAGTGTGATCTTGACAACCATTGATGTGGATGACGAACTGGCAAGCTCGATCGTCGGCCTAGGAAATAGCCAACATGCCTTGTTAACCATCAAAGACACGGGGCCTGGAATGGACGGTTACACCCTCTCTCGTATCTTCGAACCGTTTTTCACTACGCGGTCTCCCGGTGAGGGGACTGGCTTGGGCTTGTCGGTCGTGCACGGCATTGCTTCACAGCTTGGTGGTGTACTGCAAGTCGACAGCAGTCCGGGTAATGGCTCGCGCTTCGACATTTATTTTCAGTGCGTCACGGATAGTCGCGTGGCCACCATTGATGGCAAGCCCGTGGATGAATCAGAACTCGAAGGCGATGAAACGATTCTGCTTGTCGACGATGAGCCCGGTGTAGTGAACACGACCCAGCAAGTACTAAGCGCCCTGGGCTACACAGTGATCGCTGCTAACGGCGGTAGTGAGGCGCTGGATATCATCAACAACGG
>JAYJLX010053260.1:0-11026 GCA_036873525.1 Chalinula nematifera | reverse complement strand
ATCTTATATATACTGCATAACAATATGAGTATAATAATATTATAGTAATATGTGGTAATCCTATTGCTTGTTACCTCTATTGGTTTAAGCCATGTGTAGTGTGTGTTAGATCTATTATGTAGTCTATTTGCGACTATGTAGTCTATTTGCCTCTCCTTTCCCTCCCTCTAACTCCATTAATCCTACACTCCGTTATTTTTATTATTTTCATTAGGTTATTGCTCAACAAACGATCGGAGGATTTGAAAAAGAGACGTAAGAAAGCCGAGGAGTTGTTACGCAATGAAGAAGATATCCTGAAACGAAAGAGAGAACTGGACAAGGAGGAACATGAGATAAATCAAATAGAGGCACAAGTCAGGAAATGTCGCGAACAAGCAAAGGCTATTGATGGGAGTACCCCTGACAATAGAGCTCCTAATTACATTCCAACAGTCCCAACTCCTAGCACTCCAGTCAACGTTTCTGCTACCTCTACTGTTCCTGAAGTAATTACCACTAAATCACCTCTCACAATCACCTCTGGCAGTGACGTACCTGAAGACATATCAGGCACCGCCCACTCAGGTAATGAAACCACTGTTGAATATGGACTGAGCAGTTTTGAGTCAGCCACGCCCACCACTGCTACTAGCAATACACCAGCAATACCAGCAGTTACTCCTATAGCTACGTCCACTCCACGTATTGCAGGTTAGACATGCAAGCAGCCATACACCGATACATACCTCTTAATTTACTAGAACATAATGTAATACACTGGAATAGCTCTATTCTGCCATTTTGTCTTCATTAAGTTCAGTGTGCCAGTATTCTAAACTAGCCTTAAGTAATAGGAATATGTTTTGAGATCTATATAATAGTTGCTCTTCCTCTCTCTTCCTCTTTAATTCTAGATGGTATTAATGAGCCACAGCTGAATCTTGATCCCCTGAAACCAGCTGACCAGGACCACGAAGAAGAACCAGCCACACCCACCAACTCATTCAAACCCTCCATTACATCTATCACACATAAGGAAACCATAGACACAGTACAGACGAGTAGTAGCAAGGAGGCCACGCCCATCGAGGAGATATTGAGTCCAGTCAGCAGTGGCTCGTCTGTGTCATCAGCATCCACTATAGTATCGATCGGAGTGGTAAAGACAGAGGGGATGGGCGGAGACAATAATGGTGGGGCAGTACCAGATCCTCTAGTAAAACAGGATGGGAAGGCGGAGTCAGTCGCTGTAATGAATGACAAGGAGAACAAGGATAGTGTTAGTAATGTTGTTGAGGAGGTCACTTTACCATCAGGCGAAGAAACCAAGACAGAGGAAGTTTCTGAAGTATTAGAACAAGAAGATTCATCAATATCATCCACTCCATCAGCCCTTTCACCATTGGTTGAAGGCATGAAACAAGACTCTTTCATTGGTACAACTAGTGATACTGCTGCTAGTCCATTACTGCCATTGGAACAGCCATCTCCCATACCTGATACACAGCTTATGACTGATAAAGAATTGCCAGTGATAGGGGCCAGGGTGTTGGTTGGTAAAAAAGCCGAAGGAACTGTACGATTTGTTGGAGAGACGGACTTCAAAAAGGGTGTTTGGATCGGAGTGGAACTGGATTTTGAAGAAGGTAAAAACGATGGTTCAGTAGATGGCAGGCGGTACTTCAGTTGTAGCCCTGGTTACGGCATATTTGCCCCGCCTTCAATCGTTATCCCTGCAGCAATGAGTGATACAGACAGCAGTGAGACAAGCAGTGAAATACATGAAGAGAGAAACACTGAAAGAGAGACTAGTGTTGACCAGTTAGAGGATTCTACTAGTGTTTTTGAAGACAATAGGAAAGGAGAAGTGTCTGATTCAAGTAAGAGTATAGTTACAGTTGAACGAAATATTGATATACCAGTTGATGGTATCACGGAAGGTTTGTTGCAGCAGTTAACAACAGAAGCTTTCAATACTGTCAATTCTGTAAGGCAGAGTAAGGAGAAGCAAGCACCATCTAAAGAAGACGCTCATAGTGTTCCTCAGGAAGAGAAAGATGACAAAGAAAAGCTGGTTGACGAAATTACAGACGATTTATTAAAGGCCATAGTTAGCTCTGAAGTGAATATAGTATGTAATATACACTCAGCGAAAGCATCTCCGCCCCCTCCCCCGCCCCCTTCCTCTCCTCCTCCCTCCCCTCCCACCTCACCCTCTAAAGAGCAGTTACTGAGACAAAAATCTGGTTCGTTTTCTTCAGAAACGTTATCTCTTGTGGCCAGTTCGAAGACTGTAGTCGATCAAATCACGCTTGCTGCTTGGACTGCTGTAATGAATAATGCCAACTCTTCCTCCAAGATTTGCCCACAACCGTCTCCCAAATTGGTCGCAAAGCACTGTACAATGACTCCTGGACCCATGTTGGATTGCCAGATGTCGTTCATTAAACTCATTTATCAACTGGCCATAGAAGTCATCGAACAACGAAACAATCCTTGCAAGAGCAGTCCGATTATGCTAGCCTCCCATTACAAACCCAAAGCACTCACTCTCCAGCAGACTCAACATGAGGTGTATAAGATTGTTCAAGAGTGCAAGCACCCACATAAACTGCCCCCAACGAGATACCTCCAGGGCAACTGCCGACCATGTGGCAAGCCTCTTGAGATAGCGGACATAGTGTTGATAAAGGAGCTGAGAGACGAGGAACCGTTTTGGGTTAACTACGAGAAAGATGAAGAGGTGGTAAAGAATAGAACTGCTGACGAGATACTTGATCTTTTGATAGATGAAACTGTTGAAGTTATCAACTCTATTTTTAACAAGAAGAAAGCCTAATTATAACTATATGTTAGTTGTTAATATAATATTTAATATATTATATATTATGTTTATTTTAGTTCACATATGCCAACCCTTGTTTTAATTCTAATCCATGTTTATTTTGGCAAACATGCATTCTTCAATTCTTGTCTCCCACTCTGATCTAATTAATCGAAATAAAAGTAATATTGAAATACCCACGAGTTGCCACACTGCTGGTATATTTCGTCAGCTTCTTTGTGACTTTGTCGACGATTTCTTGTCCTTGAAAGATGTCTCAAATCCCGATATGCAGGTTCTATCGTCACCGCTATCCTAAATTAGACGACGTTGTCATGGTCAACGTTAGATCCATAGCTGAGATGGGTGCATACGTGAGCCTACTGGAGTACGGCAACATCGAGGGTATGATAATGTTGAGCGAACTTACTAGAAGAAGAATCAGGTCTATCAATAAACTGGTGAAGATTGGACGCAGTGAGTGTGTGGCAGTGATTAGGGTAGACGAAGAGAAAGGTAAAGTTGTAGTTATTTCTGTGTCGATGTTATTTGGGGAGGGGCCATGAGGTTCTATCTAATTGCTGCTACTTGTATGTGTATTGGGATGTTTGTTGTAGGTTACATAGATCTGTCAAAACGTAGAGTATCATCAGAAGAAATTCAGAAATGTGAAGAGAAATTTTCCAAAGCCAAAACAGTTCAGTTAATAATATTATAGTTATAAAGTAAATTTGTATTATTATCACGTATCCACACATTGCGTGCTTATGCTACCACATAGGTTAACAGCATATTGAGTAATGTAGCACGGAAATTAGACTATACTAGTGAGCAATTAGAGGATCTGTATGATAGAACAGCATGGAAATTCGAGGACAAGACCAAAATCCCTGGCAGTTCATATGAAGCATTCAAGAAGGTTGTATCGTAAGTTATGAAAAATTTAGGAGAGAAGAGAGATTGGTTATATAACATGATGTACCTTTGTTAAGTCATTTTTATGTTTCAAAGTGCCAATGTAATTGCATGGACTAAGACTCATCCAGTGTCAATGTAACATTTTACATACATACGGTTTTTTTGAGAGTGGAAGAACAGCTGGCTTAAAACAGTATGTATTGTTTTGTTACAGAGATCAGACTGTACTGGATGAATGCGTTCTGTCGGCTGAAGAAAAGGAGCTGTTACTGTCCAATATTCAACACAGACTCACATCTCAACCGGTCAAGATTAGATCAGGTGATCATTCATTCATTCATCCGTTTGTTTGTTTGTCGATCTGTCGGTTTGTGAGGGATGGGTAATATTTGATTCTATTGTGAATTAGATATTGAGGTATCATGCTATGGATATGAAGGAATAGATGCAGTTAAATCCGCTTTAAAAGCAGGTCTGGCTAAATCAACAGAAGACGAACCAATCAAAGTTAGCTATTAATGTGTTTTAAACTAATTATGAACTTTTAGCTCTTCTCCTCCCTCGACCCCTCCCTCTCTTCTCGTTGCAGATCAACCTTATAGCCCCTCCTCAGTACGTAGTGACAACCACAACACTGGACAGAACGGAAGGTGTAGCCAAGCTGAAGACAGCGTTACAGGTCATTAGGGAGAGTATAGAAGACAACGATGGAATATTCAACGTTAAAATGGAGGTATGAAGCATTGAGTGGGGCATAAGGGTGGTGGGTGTGGCTATTAGGATTTGTAGCCGGTTGTAGTGACTATGTTATTGTGTTGGTAATTTGAGCTTGGGAATAATGTACTTCGTACAATGTTAAGACTATATGATTGATTTTTTGCAGCCTAAAGTTGTTACGGATGTTGAAGATGAGGAGTTGAGAACGCGAATGGAGGAGCTGAGACTGATGAACCAGGAGGTTGCCGGTGATGACGATCAATCGGACGATGACGGACTAGAGAATGGAAAAGCTGAGGCTGCTGCTGGAGATCAAGACTAAGACTAATAATAGTTATTTTAATTGATTTTATATCATATATTATTTTGGTTAGTTAACTTTTAATAAATTCATAATGGAGTCGAATGAAAACAAACAATTTGGCCGGCTGGATCGGCGTGGTGGCGAACCAATCTCCGTCGATGGCTCACTACGTTTCCATTTTGTTGCTACTCTTTATTATTCAATTCTCTACGCCATCTTGTATAGATGACGCGTATTGCACGCCACCGATACGAGACGACATAGCCGAAGGAATAACACCCATCAGTACAAGCACCTGCGGAACTGGTGGACCCGAGTACGTATGCTCGCTGGGTAGTCTCCACTCCTGTGATATTTGTGCCTCTAACGAATCTCATCCATCTTCTTTCATGACTGATGGTCGTGCAGACACGTTCTGGCGTTCTCAGACGTACAACTCGATTAGAGATGGGGTCAACATCACATTGAGTCTTGGCAAGGCACACTACATTGAAGAGGTTTCAATCCAATTCCTGGGGCTGAGACCGGAATCGTTCAGACTGTTTGTTTCCGATAACGGTGGCTTGTCATTTGAACCAGTTCAATATTTCTCCCAATCCTGCCAGGACACATACGGAATCCAACCAAATACTGTAAACACGGCAATCATGCAGTCAACAGAAACTGACGATACCATTGGCCATGCCCCTCTATGTGTAACAGAGGGTACTGAACTAACCCCTCTATCAGGGGGCACCGTAATCTATACGAGACCTTCAGGAGCACCTCGGGTTATTGCCAGTGATATTTTAATAACCCTCGATAAATTGAATACACTGGGAAACGAACTCATTCAAAGCCAGAGCTATTTCTACACGATAACAACCCTCGCTGTTAAGGGTGGTTGTTTCTGTAATGGACACGCTGACACATGCAGTAGTGACAATGATGGTGGGATGATCTGTGACTGTCAACATAACACAGCTGGTATCGATTGTGAACAGTGTTTACCATCACATAATGATTTACCATGGCAACCGTTGGAGGTGGGTAACGGAGACATGTTCTCATGCAAAGGTAACTACTGCTAATAATAGCTTAAAATAATACATTATTATGTTAACATTATAGTAATACTCAATGTACTTTTATTACTGTATCTTAATACACTGAAGTATTTTATTAGCTTGCAGCTGTGAAGGGCGGTCGGATGTGTGTGATTTTAACCCTCAACTCTACCTCCACTCTGGCAACAGGACAGGCGGGGTCTGTGTTAATTGTACTAATAATACAGCTGGTAATAACTGTGAACTGTGTGCCGAAGGTTACTATCCTCGGGATCCTGTTCCTACAGATCAATTGGTTTGCTTAGGTAACTTATAAGGCTTAAAAAACGAATTGCCAGGTTGTTTTGATTTTTATTTCTCCTCTGTTAGCATGTGTTTGTGACCCAAGAGGTATATTTGGAGGAGACGGTAGCTGTGAAACTGCCACTCTAATCTATACATCCAGTGACTCACTCTGCCCCTGCAAAGCCAACGTAGAGGGAGAGACCTGTAACAGGTGTAGACCTGGTCACCATAGCTTAACAACCAATAACACTGAGGGCTGTCAAGGTATACTATATATGTAAAGTATAGTAATAATACAAGGATAAGTACAGTACATGTAACAGAGCTATAGTCATGTCAGTTGTGTATTACTGTATCTATTATTGTTGTGTTTCAGCTTGTGAGTGTAACAGTGAAGGTAGTTTGAGCAGTGTATGCCATCCCCAGACCGGGCAATGCACCTGTAGGAGAGGATACTATGGACTGAACTGCCTGTTAGTATTCACAGTAATATAACTATACTAATCTCATCTCTTTATATGGCTATGTACCCCGTATTGTAGCCCGTGTGGTTGTAACGAATATGGGGCTGTCAGTATAGCCGAGTGTGATAGCAAGGGACGATGTCAGTGTGGGCGTGGCTTTGGTGGGGATAAGTGTGACTCGTGTTTACCAGGATACTATAATACATCATTTAGCAGCTGTTCAGGTATATCAGTGTATCCAGTATATTATCTAATGTATAGTGTATTGTGTATTGTACTATAGAGTGTAGCTGTAGTAGCTCTGGTTCCCTTAGTACTGTGTGTGAGGAGTCCACTGGCCAATGTCTGTGTAAGCCAGGTTACTCAGGGAGGGACTGTTCCGTGTGTCCAGATGGTTTCCATGATAGTGGGCGTGGCTGCACAGGTCAGTATAATTATACTATAATAATTATTGTCTGCAATGAATATTAATGAGTTAATTATTTAATGACTTTAATTATTATTGACTAACTGACACTAGTAGTGATTGTATATAAGTTACTTGTTTCAGATATCATCTTCCCATATCTATTACGTCCCATAGAATGTCCGCTGTGCTATGAATCCATTAGCGAAGACTACCAACTAGCCAATGACCTGCTAATGGAGCTCATATTACTGACCAATCGAACTCTGCGAGCCATTGAATACGACCCAAACCTAGTATCCATTGTTACTGATACTCGGCAATCACTGGAAGAACTGTTACACCTTGTCAGAAACTTAACCCAGAGAGAGATGCTACTCGAGATGGCCGTTAATGAAACTTCAGTTGCCTTAAACAATAAAACTTCTCAGGTATCTCATTTTACCCAAACCATTCGTAACGTGCTGGTCAGTGCTAAGATGGGTCTCCATGTAGCCAATGGTACCAGGAGTAGAGTTGATGATATATTGAACCTACTCAGAGAGTCACGACTAGCGTTATCACTGATAGAGGCTAACCTAACCACAGCCAGCCGGTATTTGAATGAGATCGTATCATTGAGAGAGTCACTGGTTGCTATTGCTAATGAATCTGGTATATTGTCAATGGAACAGACACAAACTGTCGAATCATTACTGCTCCGTAGCAATATATTACTGGACAATACGACCGATGCCGTCAATAGTGTTTGTGACTCTACACAAAGAGAAAACGCAACCTTCACTCAGCTGAATGCGCTAAGCAACTGTACCCTGTCTGAGCTAGACCAGCTGCTAGCTAAAGCCAGTGTTTATCTACGAAATGCTGTATCGAACTCATCTCAAATACTTAACAGGTCACTAGCTATTCAGGACACTGTACTCGGTATACTGGTTCCAGAGTACAACGCTGATGGATTGTTACTCATAGCACAGTCTCTGTTAGCCATGACTGCCAATCAAAGGGATGGATTGGAATCACTATCAAACCAGAGTATCGTGTTACGTAATACTCTTCATATTGCCAATATCTCCCTCAGTGATCTACAGATGAGGATCGAGTATTTGGAGTCGACCGCCATTGACCTGAGGGACAGATCAAGGAGGGCCCTATCAGTGGCTAATGAATCTGTGATTTCAGCCGAGAATGTGATACAAGAAATCGACTTGCTGCTTGGAGAGTTGGAGAGGAGATTAAATGAGCTACAGATATTCTTAAATCGTTATAATTCACTCGTTGAGCTGGTGAGAACGGCAGAGAACGTTTCAGGGAATGCGCTAGCGTCATCAGTAGAACAGCTACTTGAAGTGGAACGAATAGTCAATATAACAGCTGGTATTGATGAAGTACTACGGAGGGCTTTGGATAATCTCGAGACCACAGTAAAGGTACTGGAGACTGACTATTATAACGTATCATAATTATATTATGTACATTCACTTTGATATTAGATACTGGATCAAGCCAACACCACTGCTCTTAGTGTACTGGACAATGCATTGGCCATTACTGTAACAGTGGAAGGCTTTCCCAGTCAACTAGATGATGCCAGTAAAAGCATCGAGGCACTGGAACGCAGAGCAATGAACGATGAAGCAGCCATCGGAAGAGCCGAATCAATCACTGATGCAACCAAGCAAAGAGCTGATACACTAGAGGAAGATCTGCAGAGGGTAGACACAGCTCTGGAACAGTTACTAAAGGATGTGAGTAACGTTACGCTAGTATCAGAAGCACGGTACCTGCGATTCAAGAACAATGTGAATACACTAGAGGCTGTTAGTAATGGAATCGAACAGAGTCTGAGTGTAGTTGAGGGAGAGGTGGCACGTCTGGAGGACCAGTCAAGAATATTGGAGCAAAGATACTCGGAAATCAGACGCCATATTGACTTACTAAAGGATATAAGATCAAATGTGGAGGATCTTGACTGTAATGATAATATTATAGAATAAAACACAATAAGTACCAAATTTGATATAATTTTTTTTTGATTGAAAAGTTTTTTTTCATTGTGTGAACATAAATAAAATAAACGAACAATTCACTAAAAGGACAATGGAATTTATAATATTGAACAATCAAGTGAAAAAGAATTATATAAATGGGAGATTGAACAAAGAATTAAATAATTAAGAATATCCTATAGGGATCTAGCTAGATACCCTTGATCAATTAATATTATTAATCTTTATAGCGGACGAATCTCTTCTGCCTCGAGTCCTTTCCGACCCTGATTTACTCGAAATTCAACACGTTGTCCTTCCTTCAGAGTCCTAAAACCTTCGCCAACGATCTGACGGAAATGGGCAAACACATCAGGACCATCTTCCTGAGCGATGAAACCATAACCTTTAGATTCGTCGAACCACTTGACAGTGCCAGTAACCGTAGACATATTACTCGCTTCCTTCCCCTTAGAAGTTAGAGCTATAAACCACGTGCTCAAGAACCAATTAAGAAAAAATTAAAAAAAAATAAAATAATTTAATACCGTAGACTAGATCTATAATAAGAAACCAACAGAAACATGGGGAAAAAGAAAGTACGTGGTTGACTAATTTACAAATAATGATTCAAGTCCTTCGTTGTTTAAACAGGGTAAACAAAAGAAGAAGCAGGAGAGAAGTGAAGACACGCTGGCTAACACAACTAAAGAGATACTGAAGCAGTGTAGGTGAGCCAATGCAATTTAATAAGTCCATGAAACTTAAAATAATTGGTAATGGTAAATTAGGTCTAACCCCCATGCAAATGTTAGATTGTCTGGAAAGAAACGTCGTAAGCTAGAAATAATTGCTCGGAGAGAGGCAAAGAAGCAGGTGGCAATGGAAGGTTAGACTGAATGGATGCATCACCGTTCTATTCTTTGGTTACGTGTAGTCTATTGTTTTTGGTCCCTTTAGTCTCCAAACCTTCGAAAAAGCTGAAGCACATTAAAGAAGATAAAATAGAAAAAATGGAAACATCTTAAATGATTATTAATCTGTGTATCAATGTATTATATTTATATAACTCTAGTATTTTTGATTGTACATAGTATTCCAAATGACAAATTGACAATGCCACACCCACTTTATACCCACGTGTACTGTAATGGAAGAAGGTGGATTTCTAACAGAGGATGAACGTTTTGATGTCGACTCTAGTAGAGCTAAAGATCTGATATGCATTGAATACCCGGGTAAGTTTATAGTAGCGATACAATAGCTAGCCTATAGGCCTGCACCACGTGATCTAATATGTCGATAATGAGGATAATCCGTTGTTCTATAGGAGTGGTCGTTAATGAAGAGGCTGCGATACAAACACTTGGAGGAATGGACAGCATATCAAAGGTATTACAGCATAGTGCTATAGTTTAAAGGATCAGTTATGTGGTTTGCCAGTATAGTTATAATCAATGTAATGGCTTGAGACTATTATGTAGTATTAGCTATGACTTATACCTTTAGATATATATATATGACCCACCACGTATATTTCCATTTCATGCGTATAGGCGTTTATTGGTAAAGGGTACGATCGATTGGAGCTAAGGTTTCGACCCAATGACAGCTACTGCAAGCCAACTGTTGCCCGACCATCTCAACCTTGCTGTTTGGCATTAAAGATAAAACGAAGGAAATCAAAGAAACCAGTTTCATCTTCTACAGATGGTAACACTACTGAGTCTCATGAATATAGTGTAGAGCTACTCGGCACTGTTAGTGTACTCTATGAATTTACTGGTAGGTTTTATACAAGATGGAGGGCCACAAATTTAATCCTAATATATATGGAGGGAAGGGAGTAGGATTTACTATAATAAACTAAAGGCTCTTAATTAGTCATATTAATAGGTCTGGCAGACTTTCAGCTCCTTCCTCCTGGTCTGAACAACGTATCAAGCCACTGTGACTCCACAGCTATTGATCCACTTTACCAGCTGACAGGTTAATTACTACGATATACCCTCTTCCTAACTAGTATAAATTAATTTTAGTTGTCCATATAACCCCAGCCAGCATGGCTTAAGTGTATCTATGTCCTGTATTATAT
>JAYJLX010053249.1:0-11027 GCA_036873525.1 Chalinula nematifera | reverse complement strand
TAGAAATTTAGAAATTGCATGGTGACACCACCCACACAAATAATTAATGTTTTAATTATGATTATATTGTTGTTTTTGAAAAGTTCATTACATGTAACAAAGCTTCACTGAAATAAATGCTATTCCAGTCTGCACAGTAAAGCCTAGTTCACAATATTGAACGCACTGGAAATTTTCGGATATTTTACGTAATCTTGACGCAGACGAGACAGCAGATTAGAACAAATTTCTATTCCAGTGTCTTGCGTAACGTTCTAGCGTTATATTGTGAACTAGGCTTAAGTCCCTGCCCACAGCATCACCCTACCATTACATTAATGTGTTTAGTAATGTTTGTATGTTTTACCCTGTAGAACTCTAGTAATGTGGAAACAGCCTACTATGAGTTATTCACCATACCACCTGATGCAGACCTCTTTCATTCTTGTTTAGCTTTTGAAGGCAAGTGTTCTCCTGGTATATCGGCTGTATGGGTGGCCAGGATCCCAGGAACAAGTTGCCGCATGTCCTTGATAGTCCCATCAGGTATTGTAACAGTTAGAAATAGCGTGTACTGTACAATATTTTCTGATATTGTCAGGCATTACTGTATAGCATCTCTTTGTATTTACTTTGTGATACCATAAATCTACAATTTTTTAATTGTGGGAATTTTTCATTGTTAAAATTAAACACAATGAAAATAGTTTACACAATATAGAGCCTATATAAACTGATTAACTGACCTCAATCAACTAAAAATAACGAACTACATGAAAATTAAAAATATGAAAATTTTTCTAGATGATAATCAAGAACCTCTATAATGAGGTATCCAAGAAGATCGTGACCCCTCCCTGTGATACTATATTCTTTGCCGGCACTGGACACCTCTTGCTAAAGGATAATGATGGGGTCACATTATATGATGTACACAACAGCGCTAGCAAAGGTACAATACAGTATGTATTAGTTAAATGCGGCCCTCGTGCGTCATGTTTATAAATCAACAATTGCACTCCTGGGTGTACTTTAAGTGTTTTATAGTGGTTGCCATGTTGGTTTGTGTGTCGTTGTTGTTGCTGAGAAATTAAAAAACAAGCAAAGATCCCTCGAATCTCGACTTGTAAAGCATCTGGCTAAACTGACCTTGAGCGGTAAGACTAAGATGGTGGTTAGTGGCGTTTTCTGGAGTGCTGCGCGCACCATCTGTTCCACAACTGACCTTTAGAAGCTGTATCTATCAAGTTGGCATGAAGCCATGACTCCTGGAGTTGATACTTTCTTTTTTCTGTTGTTCTTGAGTTTTCTTCATGTCTTTGTCTCATGCATCACTGGCAGTTATTGCATTGTACGTAGGCTAGTTATTGCACTGTGGTTGTATTATTGCACTGTAGGTGTGACTATGGGTGTTGTAGTTGATTTATTGCCATTAATAAACATAGCAACCACCTAGCAAAATACTACAAGACTTGTTAATAAGAGCTGTATTATGTTTATAACTGTGAATCCATTGCATTGTTAGAGTGTTGAACAGTGTTCATATCAGTAAAGTCAAGTACGTGGTTCGGTCCAGTGATATATATGTCACATATGGTACTACTGGGAAGACTTTGTGAGTACTGACTTTGTGAGTACTGACTACATGTAATCAGTGTACAGTACATTTAATGTAAAACATATGCATATACCTACATGTACATACATTATGGTAGCTAGAGTAACTTCATGGTTAATATATTTTTTTAACTTTAGCTTTAAAAGGGAATTTATAGAGATATTTTTGTAATGTAATTATTGAGGATTATATGTATAATTATGCACTTTATACTATTGTGTTCTTATTGTGCGATGTATTGTTGTTCATAATAAGCCGCATAGCAGTGGAGTGTGTACCATATAGCGCAGTGCTGTGTTCAGTGCCATACGGCCTTAAAACAATTAACTGTGCATGTAGCATGAGGCTAACTACAGGTACAGTAGTATATGTATATGGTATAACAACTGCGCATGGGCAAAGTTTGTGTCCATTTATAACATGATTTCCAGAAGTTTCTATCCTTGTGCTGTTATTCTCATGTGAGCAGTCTAACAGTGTTACCCCTACCGCTACATATAATAATAATATGAAGCATATTGAAGCAGCTCTGGCTAACATCAGTGGCCAGATTACTGGATTCGGTGGATGTGATAATGATGTCACCCATTCCCTGACCAGTATAACCAGCCTCCTTCAGTTGTCATTGTTAAAGGGATTACTAGCCAACTCTAACACACCAGCAGAGAATGAACAGGTTATTAAACATGAGGTTATACAACTGCTGACCAGAATAGAGGAACAGATCAATGCAACCATAAAGAAGGAAGAAGACAATGAACTAGCCATTATGAAACTACAGGAAGAAGTTACAGCCATGTTAACGTTTTCCTCATTCAATTCAATAAAGAAGGATGTTAAATCGATATTAAAGAACACTCACTCCAATGCATCCAGTGATAGTAATGGCTATACTGTGACGCATCTGCCCACATCATGCAGTGCTATAAAGTCGTCTGACCCCACCAACCCCTCTGGTTATTATACTATTATTGATAATGATGGTCGCACCCGTCACGTGTACTGTGATATGGGTAATCTATGTGGATCCAGTGATGGATGGACTAGAGTAGGGTATCTGGACATGAGTAACCCACAGGAGAAGTGTCCGGATGGGTTTAAACTATACGAGGTTAATGGTGTTAGGGTTTGTGGTCGTAAGTCCAGTGGGTGTGTCTCTACTACCTTCCCATCTAATGGTATCAGCTATTTTGAGGTGTGTGGTAAACTTACTGGATACCAATATGGATCAACAGATGGTTCCTACTCTACTGGTAGTGTTAATAACATCAACGATGGTATCAGTCTGACCCATGGTATCCCATGAAGCCATATTTGGAATTTCTTTAGTGGACATTATGAAAGTGGTTATAACAGTTATTGTCCATGTGATACTATAGGTGCGAAGTCAGCTCCTGGTTTCGTTGGTAAACATTATTTCTGTGAAGTCGTGGCCGTTCCCAATTGGCAACTAAAGCTCTATACCAATGATCTTCTATGGGATGGTAAGGGGTATGATTCTATTGAGGGTCCATGTTGTTCTCTCACTGGTCTCCCATGGTTCCACCGTACCTTCCACTACACTACTGATGACTATATTGAGATGAGGCTGTGTTGTAATGCAGATATCAGTGATGTAGATGCCAGGTTCCTGTCTCATACTATGAAATTTATGTCAAGTATGTGTTTTGTTCCTAAGCCATTTTGAGCTTTTTACTAACTACATAATTTGTAGAATTTTTTTTTTAGTATTCAAACACGTTTGAAAGTTTGCTCTGTAAAGCTCAGCTGCTTTTTTTGTTTGTTCGAATGTATTTTTAGCAATGTTCCCTCTTAGTTGATGATATTGACTGTTAATTGGTATACACTAAAGTACCAAAATATATTCCATGCACTCACACACATAATTGGTTCCTCATATACTGTAGCATGTTATTCCTTGAGACATACAGTACTATTCATTTGCCATATATTTAATATACCAGTACAGCAAGTGTCTAATGTATGTAGTTACTATGTGATTATGTCTAATAATTATACCTCAAGGATATTTTTTAAAAAATTGCATATACCAGTACAGCTAGTCTTGCTCTTACTATATATGAGTAAAATGTGTAGTGATTATAATTATCTCTAGAGAAGTCTATTGTAACTACTGATAAAAAGGTACTCCATATGTATTAGTCACAGTAACAGCTGCTCCTGTGGTCACTGATTCCCATAGAATGATGGTACTTCTGGTTCTACCAGTATAATTATGATGGTATCAGTCTAACCCATGGTAACCCATGTAGCCATATTTGGAGTTTCTTTTGTGGACTTAAGAACGTGGTTTTTACAATTATTGTCCATGTGGTACTGTGGGCTCACAACTAGCACCTGCATGGCTTTGTTGATAAGCATTATTTCTGTGAATCTGTGGCCGTTCCCAACTGGCATGCAGTATAAGCTCTATACTGACGATCCTCTATGGGATGGTAAGGGGTGTGGTTCTATTGAGGGTCTGTGTTGTTCTCTCCCTGGTCTCCCGTGGTTCCACTGTACCTTCCCCTACACTACTGATGACTATATTGAGATGAGACTGTGCTGTAATGAAGGTGTCAGTAATGAAGATGTTCCTGTCTCTTGTTATGAGTCTATTTTGAGCATAGGAAGTTTGTTCTGTATAGCGCAACTACTTTTCTTGTTTCTTTGAAAGCACATATATTTTATTTAGCAATATGTTCCTCTTAATTGATGATATGATTGTACACTACTGTATAGCGGAAAATTTTCATGGCCCAAAATGTTCGTGGATTTAGTGGCTATCGCTTTATCAACGAATATTTTATCCACAAATAAGGTAAGGTAATCGAATGTGCAATCAACGAAATTTTTACCACGAAATCTGTCATATTTTATTCACGGAAATTTTGGGCCACGGGAATTTTCTGCTATGCAGTATACGCCCAAAGCATAATCCACCCATGCACATAATTGGCTCAGCATACTGAGGCTCATTATTGCTATGGTATATTATTCCTTGATACAGTACTGTTTATGTACCTTACATACAGTATATACGCTATACAGTGAGCATCTAAATTATGTAGTGTTGAGTATTGTTGATGTGCATGTTGCTATAGATGATATGCTTCTTCGACAATATAGCCCTGTACCTCAAGAATTTTTTTTACAAACAAGTGGTTATAGTGAGTCTATAGTTATCTCTTGCTATGTGCAATAATCTCTAGAAAAATCAACTATTCAAAGATTCATCTGTTACCATATAGTATCACGTACTACATCAACATCTGGTCACTATCATGGGTTTTCATATGGCACCATAGTAATATCTGTTAACAGTGTTGCCTATAATCAACTAGTGTATGTGCTGGTTAGTGGCTATAAATAGTACTGTAGAGAAAGCTAGTCTATTCAGTGTGTTTGTCTGCAATACCATGATGGCCTTCACTTGCTCTCCGTTACTCGTTCCTGTTATTCTCGTGTTGACCATAGTCTCATCCAATGGTAAGCAGTCTAACAGTGTTACTCCTACCAATGGTGGTACCCCTACCACTACATATAATAATAATATGAAGCATATTGAAGCGGCTCTGGCTAACATCAGTGGCCAGATTACTGGATTCGATGGATGCGATAATGATGTCACCCATTCCCTGACCAGTATAACCAGCCTCCTTCAGTTGTCATTGTTAAAGGGATTACTAGCCAACTCTAACACACCAGCAGAGAATGAACAGGTTATAAAACATGAGGTTATACAACTGCTGACCAGAATAGAGGAACAGATCAATGTAACCATAAAGAAGGAAGAAGACAATGAACTAGCCATTATGAAACTACAAGAAGAAGTCACAGCCATGTTTTCCTCATTCAATTCAATGAAAAAGGACATTAAATTGATATTAAAGAACACTCACTCCAACGCATCCAGTGATAGTAATGGCTATACTATGACGTCTCTGCCCACATCATGCAGTGTTATAAAGTCGTCTAACCCCACCAACCCCTCTGGTTATTATACTATTATTGATAATGATGGTCGCACCCGTCACGTGTACTGTGATATGGGTAAGCTATGTGGATCCAGTGATGGATGGACTAGAGTAGGGTATCTGGACATGAGTAATCCACAGGAGAAGTGTCCGGATGGGTTTAAACTATACGAGCAGAATGGTGTTAGGGCTTGTGGTCGTATGTCCAGTGGGTGTGTTTCTACTACCTTCCCATCTAATGGTATCAGCTATTCTGAGGTGTGTGGTAAACTTATTGGATACCAATATGGATCAACAGATGGTGCTGTATCTACTGGTAATGTTAATAATATCCGTGATGCTATTAGTCTAACCCATGGTAACCCACGTAGCCATATTTGGAGCTTTTTTAGTGGACATTATGAAAGTGGTAGCTATAGTCATTGCCCTTGTGGTACTAAAGACTCTCGATCATCAGACAGTTTAATTGGTAAGCATTATTTCTGTGAATCTGCGGCCGTTCCCAATTGGCAACTGAAGCTCTATACTGATGATCCTCTATGGGATGGTAAGGGGTGTGGTTCTATTGAGGGTCCGTGTTGTTCTCTCCCTGGTCTCCCGTGGTTCCACCGTACCTTCCCTTACACTACTGATGACTATATTGAGATGAGGTTGTGTTGTGATTCACATATCAGTAATGAAGATGTTCCTGTTTCTCATTATGAGATTTATGTCAAGTGAAGATTTCTTTTCTTTTCTTCTTTTTTAAAGGCTTTTTTTTTTTAGTTTTTTTATTTTTCTTAGATAATGCTTCAACATTTTTTTTTTTGAGTTTTTTTTTGTAGTTTTTAGTTTTTAGATTTAGTTATTAGTATTAAAGTTATTTCTGCCTCTCATTATCTATTTTAGTGAACTCTTTCTCACATTTGAAGTTTTGTAGTTTTAATGTTTAGCGGATCATAGTTTTTGGTATAAAAAAATAGTTTAACAGAGTATGCATGTCATGATGGTATAACTTAACATATTATTCTCTACTGTATATAATTATATAATAATATAGTACATCACTATACTATAATATACGTAGGTATGAAAGTGCGTTAGCAACTTTCATAGCCAGTATAAGAATTAGCCTGGTTTTTTTGGTTTTGGGGGTTTTTGACAGCCCCAAAACTATACTATAAAACAGCCTCAAATGCAAAATCTGACTTCAGAAATTAAAGAGCCCCAAAACCTGGTTTAGAATGTATGTGGATCTTTACAACTTGCTAAACCAGTGAATTCAATATGCATGGTGTTTATTGCTATTATTGTAGGTGCTTCACATCAGTGGTACAAACAGCCCAAACTGGTAGACCGGTCTGTGATAGCTTATTACCTACAAAGGAAAGGCTATCCTGAAGTGGCTCTACACTTTGTTCAGGACCAGAGAACAAGACTCTAGCTCTCTTGCTCTATAGAATGTGGTAACGTTGATGTAAGTATTTAATTCTAGTAATGATTTATTTGGATGATTCATATTGTGATATACGGGTTGCATTGGAATCTGCTGAACTACTTGATGACAAAAATTGCTGGGAATTACTTGCTAAATCAGCATTAGCACTTAAAAACCACCAGGTATGCAAGCCCCTCTCCCCTCCCCTTCCATCCCGCAGTAAATAATTTGATGATGTGTGTATGTGTGATAATAGATTGTGAAGATGGCTTACTTTGATTGACTTTTGTTTCTATACCTTATAAGTGGAAACATTGATAAACTCAAGAAAATTATCAAAATCAGTAAAAATATGTGCAATATAATTATACAAATTCTTCATTGAGTTGTTTGCTGTTTTCTTTGATGTATATAGCCAAGCTGGGTCTGTAAGGATGTGAGTAGCCAGTATCACAATGCCTTGTTCGTGGGTGATGTCTTTGAACGAGTCAAGATACTTAAATCTGTAGGACAAGGTAACACTAGTAATATCATCATACATGTACAATATCCACATGTATACATGTAATTCATGTTAGCGATTACAGTGGATGAACCCCTGCCATGCATCTACTAATAAACTGATACAATGGGTGAGCCCCGGTTATACATGTATCAATGCTATATCCAGCTATACTGATTACTATTGGTATCTGTATAGATTCCCTGGCACATCTAACTGCTACCACTCAATGGTCTATCACTGGAGCACAACACTCTAGCAGAATCACTATACAAACAGCATAATTATTTTACTCATTGCAAACTTCAACCAGTACGTATCCTGACACTTTGTACCACATGCACTTAGTCTATTCTATAGGGTAGCTACTGTCCTCCCCCTCCTCCCTCCTCCCTTCCCCTTATCTCCCCGTTATACATAACTATATTTCTTTTGTTACTTGTTAATATATCCTGCCGCTTGCTCATGAATGTGCATTAGATGAAGAATCTGAAGACAGCTGCTTAATTCGCCCGACGATTATACAGGAACTGGGTCCTATAAACCCGGTGTAGCTATAACCAGCAGGTATGATTACAACACCCTCTCAGCCCTTTCCCCCCCCCCCCCCCCCCACTAATCTGATTAATTACTTTAATTTGGTGTTATTTCTGTCCACTTCCTTCCTCTATATCTTATGTGAAATCCTTCAAGCATGTGACAAGAACCCAACGGATGCCTGCACAAAGCTACAATATGATGAACACATGCAACCCCTTTAATATATGTGGTGCCTCATACACCCCTATCTATCGGTATGACATGCAGCCTTTACTTACTGATGGCTTTAACCATTGATTACATTGTTCTTTTTGTCCTCAGTGGTAAGCCTTTAGAGAAATGCCCATTCTGTCAGGCTTGTTACATGCCAGAATACAAGGGCTCTGTCTGCAGAGTGTGTCAGGTACTGGAGTATAGTATATGAGATATGTTCCTATTATATTAATGCTGTTTTATATTAGGTTTCTGAGATTGGTAAAGATTGCTTTAGTCTACAGATCAGTACCTTGCAATTTCGTTGATTAAAGAGACATTTTTTTAGGGATTTAGGTAATTAATAATGCTTTTAATTAACGCACATCTGGCTTTTTTGTTTTGTTTTTTATTTTTATTTTTTTTTCATTTGTTTCATAATATAATTTTTTAAAAGTATTTACAGTAATAATTATTATTTCTGTTATAATTGTTTCTTTCTTGTTACAATTAATTCAATAAGGCTGGTGCTAAGGGTATGTTATAATATGGAAGTCACGCATTATAGCAACTTCCATAGTGGGAATTAACTGCTTATTCCTATGCTACATGCACTTCAATTCAATTATGTAGTAGTCAAATTATATTATTGTAGATCTTGTGCGTTCATACCTAGTCAGGCGTGGCCTGACCCTTGCGTGGACGGAGGGTCAGGAAACACTAAACACTCAAATTTGGTTCACTGCACGGATTCGTGCAGTAACTATTATGGTTATTATTGCATTATTTACGTTATTATTGCATTAACTTACTTGTTAATTGCTTGTTATAACAAATTATTAATCAAATTGATCACGTACACGTGATAATTTAGCACTTTAGCTCCACCGAGCTCCACCCAAAGCCATAAAACAGTGAACCAAATTTGAGTGTTGAGTGTTTCCTGACCCTCCGTCCACGCAAGGGTCAGGCCACGCCTGACTAGTTCATACCATAGTGTATCTATGCTCATATACCAATCCTGCTGCTTCTCATTTCTTACTGCTTATGTCATTCCCATATTGATGCATTTTTGGAATTTTTTTGACCACATATCATTAGTATGCATGTGCACACTGCATAGCCCAGTTTAAAAATGTCCCAATTTGCCACATGCATCACATGCAATAATGTACCAACAAATTAATGTTGCAATATAAACTGGTCTACTATAGTTTAGGCAATAATAGTAATATATGGTTCATTGAGGGATGATGGTGGCGCAGCTGCTGGTCCTACACTAGGGGGAGGTCTGGTACTACTACCAAGGGATGGTTGTCTACTAGTTGATCTTCGTTGGTTTCTAATGCTCTTCCTGTTATCCTCAAGCACTCGTTCTGGGTCCTCATATTGAACAGGTGGTAATACCCTATTGGTAGTGGTGGTGTTACTGGTATAACGACCTGAACTCCTTCGATACGAGGAATTAAACTGCATTGATAATGATTCTGCTATACCAACGGATCGCTCGGTATTAGACAAAGGGCTGGATAGGGGTTCTACATACTGGGATATGGTACCAAACGATGACAGGGCCTGTACTGGTGGGTGTGGTTGGGCAGGTTGGTGTACATGTTCAGCTGCTATTCTTGATTGTCTGAATCTAATACTGCAAGCACATACTATAATAGTTATAGTAATGGAAGCACTGACAATCACTGTAACAATCAACGTGACACCAGACATGAAGAACATCAGGTGTAACATATTGGGAAATCCTAAAAAAAAAAAAAAGGAGTAAAACCTTTTAATTAAATCATGTTTTACTAACCTTGATTCGTTAATGATGTGTGGGTGGTGATATCAGGATCATTATTGGTTGGAGCCGGCAATATTATCATGCTACTGTCATCAGACACCAGCACATGGGAAGGAAGAATAGAGTCTACTGCTACAATCCCAATAACGGACAGAAATAATATAATAATATAATTACCATATAGCCGGAAATATTGGTGGGAGTTTTGTTTTGGCAATTTTCAGAAAAATAGCTATTTGGCAGAATTTAACTCGGTGGATTATGAATGTAGTCATGTCACCACACCTCATTCCTTTTAGTTTTGGCAGATTTTAATTTGGTGTTTTCATTCTGAACTGCATGCCAATCCGCCATAACAAATTTCCCGTCAATATTTCTGGCTATATGGTATAATCAATTAAACAGTGTTTAGCTGACCTGATAATGATGTTGTTTCAGTAGTATGGTTATTGACTGTATTATTGATACATACGAATGACTCATTCATTGACTGATTCCCTCCACACTGCTGACTACAGATTCCATCAGAATACACCAGACAGCATTGGAAGGCGGACTCTAGGCCATTATCCACTCTATAACAGCCTTTCAATGTATTTGAAACATTACATTCACTGGGACAAGCTAAATAAAATATAATTCATTAACAGTATAAGCTTGATTCACTATTGTATATACTGACATACCTACACAATGTGTAAATGGATCAGTATTATTAATACTGCCATCACATGATTGACAGTCAGATCTAATGCTATACAATGATGACGCACTAAATGACTTTGCCCATTTGAAATTATAAATGCCAAGTACATTCGTACTCCATTGATCGCTGTCCATTGAGCAACCGATATCAACAGTAATATTGAGTGTTTCATTCATAGTTGGCATTTGGTTCATGTATTGAACAGCGACAGTAGTATAGGTATATCGGTCCTGAATCAGTGAATGTGTTAAACAGAGAATACGGTATTCCAGCAGTACTAGATCCAGTGGTCCCTGAT
>JAYJLX010053238.1:0-11027 GCA_036873525.1 Chalinula nematifera | reverse complement strand
AAAATTCATTAATAATAGGTATTCACCGCCCACGCACTTCCATACTTAATACATTATGAATGTTAAATTATTGCACAATAATTGCCTATGAATACTAATGAGCAAATCCTCAACTCAACGTGAACGTACTTTAGTGGCTAATTGGCTGATTTGAAGTGTAGTTAAGTGGTATAAACATTTTGCTAGAGTAAAACATCAATATTCGGCCTCCATGTATATTCAGACACCAGTATTGCAAAAGTTACAGCTACGCAATAAACATGCAACTAACCAGGACTTAGGTCAGTGTCAGTAGAGTCCAGATATCCACTATCATGGAGAAACTCGAAAACATGGTGGAGAACGAATCGTGTAAAGGCCATGGTCCAAAAATTGCAATCATCGGACATTTGTATCTATTTTCGTTCACCGAGTTTTTCTCCCATGATATTCCACCTAAACAAATTTTTATTCGCATTTTCTGAAAGCTCTATGCCTTATGGACTCACTTCTAAAATCATGGTTGGTCTTTTACTGACACAGTTGAGTACCAACTGGTTTTTGTAGGCCTAGTCTGCAACTCTATATTCAACCATTAATTTCAAGCTACCCCGGTAAGTACAGAGAAGTAGGAAACTTGCTGGAGATCGCCCAGAGCAATTTTGGGCTCTGCCTACTTCTTCTGTACTAAACTTGAAATAATGGTCGAACAATAGAGTTGCAGACTAGGCCTACAAAAACTTCCTAAAAGAAAAAGAGTCTACCTTCCTAGTGTAGAGAATGTACATGTAAATAGTGCTGGTAGTGTAAATACTCTTAGATTCAAAAAAAAAAAAAACAAATAAAATGATATTGGATGTTTTTTACTCCAATTCCACTTTTGTGAATATCATTATTTAACCATTTATATATAAGCGCTGTTGCTCTGATAAGCGTTCATTTTCTTTCTGTTTTCACTATAACTGCCTGCACTTAATATCCTGTCAGTACAGTATGGCAAAAATATGTACTAATAGATTATAATAGTAAAATTATTATAAATAATAGGAAAAGGGTCGAGACTTCATTGTACAAGCAAACAAATGTTAAATAGTTTTGTTGTATTGATTATATACATGTAGAAATAATAAAGAATTTACATATTTTGCTCTTTACTGTAGAAAACTGTTTGGAATCAGTGAACTCGATCACTTTGATGGAAATAACACCACTTCATTCCACATCAGGTACTGTATGTGTATACAGTACGTGTACAGTTTAGTTAATATACTTTATATTCATATAGACTACTCTTAAGCATGCATGCTTTAACAATGGCTAAGTATAGTCAGCTATGTAAATGACTGCTTGTTAGGCTATTCTTAAGAAATCTGATATAACTATACAGCTGTCCTGATACCAAATTAAACCTAGCAGAGTTTTGAACTCTAAATAAGATCTAATTAGAGATTGTAGCAGATTCGAGATCAGATTCCAGCCAGTCATGACTCAGAAGTGAGCTCAAAAGTTTGGTAACAATCTTGGTTCTTGCGTATGATGCCCAGCCTGTCCATTGATGCCACACAAATTCATGCAGTAATGTGTATCCACTTAGACAACATGTAACATGAGTCTGCTTTCTTTGAAATCATCGAACTGTAAGGAAATAAACTCATAGCATGCTCAGCATACTGTCAGTGTTTAAATTCTTAACTAATGCTCATGACAGCAGTGTAATGGCACTGAGTAGACTGCTTTGTTTCCATTGGTTTGCTTTAGCTTGATCTGTGGATCACTTAGCTGAAACAGTCTCATGTAGCCAGATCCTCCCTCTCCTACCTTCAGTAGTAGGGTCTGGCTACACAAGGCTGAACTGAAACACTTTATGCTCGTGACGGCTCGCCCCAAATAATGTAATGCATTCATTCATCTAGTATACTGTATACTCATATAGACTACTTGCTGAATTATCTGAGAGCATACAGTCCTCATGTAGTTAAGCTAGTACATACTCACATCATTATTAACCCAGCATGGACGGAGGTTTGTAGTATTGGTTTGTGTGTGTGTATTAATTTGTATTCTTTGTGGATACTTGATCATAAAACTTCACTGACATTCCATTAAAAGGGCTTAAATGTCCATAATTTTACAATTTATGTTTCAATCATAGAGGTGCCGATAAAGCCTAACTTCATTTCCTTAGCAAAAATACATGTAACATTTGTTATACATGTACATGAGAAGGAGTCCCAAACCGTTTATGCGATATAAAAGTTGAGTGAAATTCAACTTTGAAAGTCACCTTAACAATCCTTACTCTTCCCGTCATGTATTTGCTTATTTTGTAACATGAATAGTGTATTGCCTAGTGTATGTAACTTCACCATTACCCAGCCTACCTTACTGAGACCTTAAATACTTTATAGTACAGCTATATTTCCTTGTCTGTTCCAATGCTATTGTATACTGGATTATTTTCAATGGATAAATGGAATTTCACTCTTATTCGAAATCAAGGATTATTTATTTAACCAATGAATACTAGTTTTTTTTTTCATTAAAAGAAAATGGTTGAGTAAAGCAGTACAAAACAACAGCCATTTTTTTTCAGGACAGGTTCATGTGTATATAGTTTATTATACCATTTAATTATAGAACCGGCGTTTGCTATAATAGTGAAATTTATTGCATTAGCACTATTTTCAGTGTAGCATTATTGAACTTTAATGCAGGATCGTCACTCATACCGGAACAGGCCTCAATAACTAAGTAATACAGGTGAACAAGGCCACCCAATTAGCGCAACAAGTACACCTTGAGGGTCAGCAAGTGATGATTGTTGTTATACAAAATACTAACCAACGATAAAAGAATGGCAGAACTACACAGACCACTAGAGAATAGTATTCTGATTCAAGCAGCAGAACAGAATAAGGTACAATCATTACTTCATACTACAAGTGACTCATTCCCAATCCTTTTTTCCCGTCTTTCAATAATAAAGTTTTACTAGGTAACTACTAGCTTGGTCTGTCTACACGTACATGTATACTACGACAATACTGTCAATCCAACACAACAATGGTAATGCAAGATCACGACCTGTCCACAATGCTGTTACAGCTACAACACCACCAGAGTATTCGGTACTCTGTTAGTCTGTTAAGAAAGGTATTAATATGGCTTTAACTGAAATTATTTACTAATAATTTACAATAGAGGATGACGTGAGGCCTGAAGAAGAAACGAAGTTTCTGTACTTGCGACTATTGTAGAAAATCCTGATTGATAAACGTTTATTAATTTGTATCTAATTATAAAAAATAAATGTGCTGTCAGCTAGATTTAGTGTTAGGTGGAGGTATACTCTCTATATCTTAAGGTGGGTGTGGCTAGTTTGCAAAGCCCTCCATCTTGAAGACATAGTGTATGCTGATATTGAAATAATCAAGAAGGAACACCCTCTGATGGTTGCTAACCAACGATTGGCTCTTTATGGCAAATGGCTAAGCAAGTGTACCAAACCAACATGGAATAAACTGGCCCTGGCATTAGAGAAGATAGACGAAAACAGATAGCACAACAAATACGGCGGAAACACCTTGCACCAGGTAATGGGCACCAGCAGGAAGGGAGGACTGCTGATGGCCAGGAAACCATTCAACAACCAGCAATACCAGTAGACCAAGAGGTAGTCACTAAACTAGTGAAGCTTCACGAATCATTCGTAAACATTGCTGCCAATTTCAAGAAAGAATTGAAGAATCTATAGTCCAAACTAAAGTAGTGGAATTAGAAGATGTGATTACGTTGACCAATGAAGCCAGGCCAACCTTAACCTTTGAATCAATCGATGATGTAACGGATGTAAATCTGTTCTTTCGAGTTATTTTCCCTCACTACCACTTTCTTAACTGCCACTTGCTAGTAATGCTGGCTAAACGATTCATCCCAGTGGAGTATTAGATGACCTGATCAGACATCAGGAAAATTTATTGGCTTTCAAACAAAGTATAAAAGTAACGGAGCTTAAGCAAGTGCTAGAATCATTTGTGTTTAAATCACCCCATGAGACACCCGTTACAGTGAAGGTACAAGATGTCTGGGACGAGATTAAATTAAGCGTTGTTGAGGTCCTTTTACAAACCATGTTTCGCCTCCCTCCTTGCGAGGTTCTCAGGATATTTCGAGTCATTCCTGGATCTGTGATTATTGTGTATTTAGTGCCTCACCACATCACCGAGTCACTCATCACACACAGTCAACACAAGACAGAGTTCATGAGACTAACAGGAATCATCTCACTACAAGTTGGAGAGACATACGTACTACGAGAAGACAGCAAGAAGAAAGGAGATCACGATGAGTATAGCTTTGAGACAGCCCTAATGGAGGCCATTGGAATGGGTAATCGTGAAGCAGTGACATTTCTTCTGGAACATATATATGTTGACGTCAATACTAAGCTTGAGAGACAAAAACTTGAGCTGTTGAAAAGCAGACCTATATTTGCTTTAAGTTATATGGGTTCCTTTACTCCACTACTGATAGCCTACTGTTGCAAAAACATCAACATGTTTCAACTGCTCCTGGATAGTAATGCTGATCCTGATATTTCCCTTGATAATGGTTCAACAGTACTTCATTTCGCTTGCTGGAATGGTCGTTTAAAGGTACTTGAGCAGCTGATACTAGCATATGCCAATTTGAATGCTCAAGAAGCAAAGCATGGTAAAACGCCACTGTCCATTGCCACTCATAAAGGCCACTCAAAAATTGTTGATCATTTACTACTAGCGAAGGCTGATCCAGATATTCGCAGGAGTGATGGAGCAACACCACTGTATATTGCTAGTCGAAACAACCAGGTTGAAATAGTGAAGCACCTTTTACAAGCAAAGGCAAATTCAAATATTCCAAGAGAGGATGGTGTAACGCCGATGCATATTGCTTGTAAAAAGGGCCATATTGAAGTTGTTGAAAAGCTTTTACAAGCTAATGCTGATCCAAATATTTCTGAACCAGCTAATGGAGCTACTCCTATATTCATGGCTAGTCAGAATGGGCATATAAAGATAGTTGAAATGCTCATACAAGCAAAAGCCAAACCAGATGCTCTATTGGATGATGGAGCAACAACACTTTTTATTGCATCTCAAAATGGGCACTCAGAAGTAGTCGAACTTCTTTTAAAGATGGCCAATGCTAACCCAAACTCACCAAGGAAAGATGGAGTAACACCACTTTACATTGCTAGTCAGCTCGGTTTTGCAACCATTGTTCAAAAGCTTCTTGAAGCAAAAGCAATAGTAGACATTCCTACGTCTGATCATGGATCAACATCTCTTCATATTGCTAGCTTGAATGGCCACTTAGCTATTGTGGATCTCCTACTATCAGCAAATGCTAATGTTGAATTTCCTATGGATAATGGGGCAACACCACTGTACATAGTTAGTGAGAATGGGCACATTGAGGTAGTTAAAAGGCTTCTTCAGTCTAAAGCCAACACTCCAACATACGATGGTACAACACCAATATACATAGCGTCTCTTAAAGGCCATTTGGAGGTGGTCGAGGCACTTCTTGAAGCGAATGCAATAGCTGATATTCCCAATGATAACGGACTAACACCATTATTCGTTGCTAGCCGAGAGGGACATTTTGAGATTGTACAGAAGCTCCTGCAGGCTAAGGCTAATCCAGATGTATCGAATCATCTCGGAGAGACACCACTGTTTATAGCGTGTAAGAACGGACATGTTGAGGTCATTAAAAGGCTTCTTCTGGCAAACGCTGATCTTAATTCCCCTAGCCTGGAAGGGATGACCTTAGATCGCCAATGATCACAGGCAAAGTTAAGTAGCCAAATTCATCGAACATCACATCCTCTTATATCATTTAAACTTTACTAACTAAATTAGTTTGTTTTATTAATGGCTTAATTTGTTTATTAATTATTTATTGTCATAAATAATTAGTTTATGGAATATAATTATTTGATGTGGCTAATGTATTTTTGTGATTAATAACTGGATCGTTTTTGTTTTAAATAGGCACCAGATCAATTCAGGGCTACATGTACTTGTATTCTACGTACACACTAGTACATTCTGGTTTAGAGAGCTTTTGTTATACCTGCCGGTGGACAGTATTTTTTCCTAAACAGCTGGTTGGCTATAGTTGAAACCATTGGCACCTAGCTTTGCATGACAGCATTCACCCTATCTAATTAATGTCATCCTTCCCTTTGACCAGCTATATCATCCATGTACTATCAGATATCATAAACACTACAACTCAAGTTTAGGCAATTTATACTTGGCCACTTAATATGACACTCAATTTATCACCTCACCTCCCCCCTCTCACCTATAGTATATGATTGTTACTATTAATACATTGGCACTATTTTGTACATGTACGTACATAATATGTAGTATTCAGTAAACTTTAATGCTTTGTTCAGCCATAATATACTTTTGGTAACACTTTTGAGCAACATATCATTAATTTCCTTTTTATACCTGTTATACGCACACAGTTTGTAATATATTTGTGCTGTGAAAGTTTTAAAGCATTAATTTGCAGGGAGCTAATGTATATTGTATGCAATGGAATATGCTACTTATGTATTTAACAATAGAATAAAATGCCTATGTTGGGATATACCTGGCACCATTTCTAATCCCTGTATAAGATATGTTTAATGACAATCATATAATGTTAGCAGTCCAGTATAGTATGGCCACTGTTTATACACCCATAACAGTTGGGATTCAGTCATGATATACGCCACGGTCAGCAAGTATTCGATATTCAAGGAAGATTCATTTGGGTAGACATGCAGAATTAATGAGTGGTGAAAGTGTTACAGTATAAATGCATTAGGAAATATTTACCTGAGGGCATAGGGAGGAGGAAAGTAACCAAATCTTATACTCTCCTGCTGTAGTGAACTTTGTGATGCAGTGACTATGAAACTTGGCAACATAAAGATATCTCATATTGTCTAATGATACACCACATGGGTATTTTGTACAGTGATAAAATCAGAAAAGGTGAAGTCAGCATTTAATACTTGAACACAATTAATGATTATTCTCATGCATCAGCAATATCTGTCCCGTTGCATGTACATTGCAGGATGGACTGCAATATCAGTGAACTGACATATAAATGCAAACTCCATCAAATGCCGTTAGTGTTTGCAGCAGGCGATGGTAATTTGTTACTAAGAGCTATAGGTGTCCATTAGTAACAACCAATCCACTGCATGGCCTTGATTGTCCCTCTTTCGTTCCCTGCTCAGCTCCTATTAACCTCACTTTCCTTCCCTCCTTGTGCAGTTATAGTGAGTAGTGTGCTTTGTTGCCAGTATATCTCCATTATTATCACAGACTGCATGCTATATGATGTTGATGGCTGAGATTGATGATCTCAACTATAATCCATTACTCAACTATAATCCATTACTCAACTCTACAAAAATTTAAAAAATTTTCATGTTTGTCAGAACTCACGTTTCTTAACTGCTTCTGTTGTTACTATACAGAAAGAAGTCTCATCATCTGTACTACTTATTGCTACTGGCATATGGTGATAGATTACTCAGTTTGACACATAGTTCGAGAAATTTCATGTATCGTAACACTGTAAATAGGTGCCCGAGTAGGCAAATATGCACATCGTGTTGACATTTTTATATAGCTGATTCCCACCCACGGAAATATATTACTTCTGTATTTAAAATTATACCTTTCCTTTCTTGAAGATTCATTGAGACAATTAACAAAACACTTTAAGTGGATAAAAATAAATTATTACATCAAAATAGATAAAAATTTTCTTAAAAAAAAAAATCAGAAAGTAGGAATGAGAGGAGCATAGACTCCCAACAAAAATAGTGAAACAAGTGAGGCTGCTTGCATGAGGGAGCAAGAAACTGAGATGATGTAATTTGCAGTAGGATAATAGTCAATGGTTTTATTCGTGGTGTATCATTCTACTCGATACCCAGTGTGATTAACACTCAAGGGCATATGACCTTAGAATTTTCTTGTGAAGTGTTCATTTGTTTAGGTACATGTTTCATGAATTGCTTTTTAAAAATAAAGTTTTACAACAAAGAGCACATATAATATGGCTGGACGGTTAGAAACATCTCTATACATATGCACGAGCTTGGCTGACATAAAAGGCATAGAACAAGGACTATATAATATAGCGTAGAGCTATATAGCAAACTGGAATTGATGGTGGTTCAACATGAAGTAATATAATATGGGAGGCTATACTATACACAAATCAGTAGACTTCCTGGAGACGAATAGCCACTAGCTTCCCGCTTCTGTTATTATTAAATCGAATTTGAGAGCAGAGGCTTGCATGAACAAGCATTATAATGTATAGTTTTGCAGTTTTATTGCTTAGTGCAATTAGAAATATGGAAGTCATACAGTGTATTACAATTTGCGATTATTGTCTTTACATTTTACATTGTATTCAAGCACGGCATTAGTTTAAACTACTGTAAATAAAATCTTGAAATACTCAACTGGAAACATGCATGATGGCAAAAAATGTATAGTCTATTTCTTTTGTTCATCATACTCTAACATCATAACATGTACAACATTTCTTTATAGCCATTGTATTCCTATCATATTCATGTCACGTCAACACACCTATTGGGTGTGGCTATAGTTAATTTGCATATCCGGTAACTATAAATATGTCTGACCAACTGAGTGTAGCCCTGATTGATCAACAGCTCAAGGATCTAGTCCACTGGGAGAGACTTGCCCTCCATCTTGAAGACATAGTGTATGCTGATATTGAAATAATCAAGAAGGAACACCCTCTGATGGTTGCTAACCAACGATTGGCTCTCTTTGGCAAATGGCTAAACAAGTGCACCAAACCAACATGGAATAAACTGGCCCTGGCATTAGAGAAGGTAGACGAAAACAAACTAGCACAACAAATACGGCGGGAACACCTTGCACCAGGCAATGGGCACCAGCAGAAACGGAAGGCAGCTGATGATCAGAAAGCCATTCAACAACCAGCAATACCAGTTGATCAAGAGGTAGTCACTAAACTAGTAAAGCTTCATGAATCATTCGTAAACATTGCTGCCAATTTCAAGAAAGAATTGAAGAATCTGGTCCAAACCAAAGTAGTGGAGTTCGAAGACGTTATTACATTGACCAAAGAAGTCAGACCAACCTCTACCTTTGATGACAAAATTGATAATGTAACCGATATAAATATGTTTTTTCGAGTCATTTTTCCTCACTACCACTTTCTCAACTGCCACTTGCTAGTAATACTGGCTAAAGATTCCTTAACCGCAGTGGAGTATTAGAGGACCTCATCCAACACCAGAAGAGTGTATCAGCTTTCAAACAAAGTATAAAAGTAACAGAACTCAAGCAAGTGCTGGAATCATATGTTACCAAATCATCTCACGAGACACCCATTACCGTGAAAGTACAAGGTTCTTGGGACGAGATTGAATTAAATGTTGTTGAGGTCCTTTTACAGACCATGTTTCGCCTCCCTCATTTCGATGTTCTCAAGATATTTCGTGTAGTTCCCGGATCTGTGATTATTGTGTATTTAGTGCCTCACCACATCACTGAGTCACTTATCACACACAGTCAACACAAGACAGAGTTCATGAGACTAACAGGAATCATCTCACTACAAGTTGGAGAGACATACGTACTACAAGAATACAGAAACGAGGAAGGAGATTACGAGGAGTATAGCTTTGAGACAGCCCTAATGGACGCCATTGGAATGGGTAATCGTGAAGCAGTGACATTCCTTCTGGAACATGTACATGTTGACGTCAATACTGAGCTTAAAAGCAAAGAATTTAAGCTTTTAAAAAGCAGACCTATATTTCCTTCAAGTTATATGGGTTCCTTTACTCCACTACTGATAGCCTACTGTTGCAAAAATACCGACATGATTCAACTGCTCCTGGATAGTAATGCTGACCCTGATATTTCCCTTGATAGTGGTTTAACAGTTCTTCATTTCGCTTGCTGTGATGGTCAATTAGAGGTACTTGAGCAGCTGATACTAGCGAATGCCAATTTGAATGCTCAAGAATCAAAGTATCGTAGAACGCCACTGTTTTTTGCCAGTGATAAAGGCCACTCAAAAATCGTTGATCGTTTACTACTAGCAGAGGCTGATCCGGATATTCACAGCACTAATGGAGCAACACCACTGTGTGTTGCTAGTCAAAATAATCACATAGAAGTAGTGAAATATCTTCTACAAGCAAAGGCTGATCCAAATATTTCGAGAAAGGAAGGTGTAACTCCATTGTACATTGCTTGCGCGATGGGCCATTATAAAATTGTGCAAAAGCTATTACAAGCTAATGCTAATCCGAATGTTTTTAACGCTGATGGAGCTACACCTATATTGATGGCTAGTCAGAATGGGCATGTAAAGGTAGTTGAAATGCTTATACAATTAAGCTAAGGCTCAACCTGATACTCCAATGGATGATGGAGCAACAGCACTCTTTGTTGCGTCTCAAAATGGCCACCCAGAAATAGTCGAAATGCTTTTACAGCTGGCAAATGTTAATCCAAACTCACCAAGGAAAGATGGAACAACACCGCTTTACATTGCTAGTCAGTTTGGTTTTACAGCCATTGTTCAAAAGCTTCTCCAAGTGAAAGCAATAGTAGACGTTCCTACATCTTACGATGGAGCAACATCTCTTCACATTGCTAGCTTGAATGGCCATTTAGCTGTTGTGGATCTCCTACTATCAGCAAACGCTAATGCAGAATTTCCTATATGGATAATGGTATAACACCACTGTACACAGCCAGTGAACCTGGGCACATCGATGTAGTTAAAAGGCTTCTTCAGTCTAAAGCCAACCCCAACACTCCAACATACGATGGTACAACACCAATATACATAGCGTCTCTTAAAGGCCATTTGGAGGTGGTCGAGGCACTTCTTGAAGCGAATGCAATAGCTGATATTCCCAATGATAACGGACTAACACCATTATTCGTTGCTAGCCG
>JAYJLX010053216.1:0-11031 GCA_036873525.1 Chalinula nematifera | reverse complement strand
TACATGTATAATAAATAGTATAATTATTATAATTATGTACAGTACGTGTACATGTAGTGAATGCTATAATAATTTATGCACATACAGACACTGGACAGGCACCCACGAGGTTTTAGGAAGGGTAAATGTGTAGCCCAAACGTGGCTGTATCTTTTTTCCAATGTTATGTATTGTCTTTATTTCTGTTCACAATTTCTTGTAGGGTCCAGATCGAGTTTACCGAGTATTCTCGGGTAGTAAGATTCTACTGGGTTCCCAGCCTGCGGCCCACTGTTACTGTGGTCACTACTTTGGACAATTCTTAGGACAACTGTGAGATGGATGTGCCCAGTAAGTGTGTATATACGTTGAACTGGTACAAATACAATACAAGTACTTTAGAAACTGTGCTTATTGTACTTACATGTAAGGGCAAATATTTTACGTACTTCACCCCTGCAGCTCTCAAGTATATATAGTTAGACCATAGATTAATATTAAATGTACATAATAATTATGTACTTATCTTCTTGTGTATAACTAGTGTACGTATATTCTGTGTATAACCTGCTGTGTCATACACGTAGTTATCTAGGGTAAGGTAATGGCGATTGCTGGGAGCTACAAATGAAAGAGTCCGTATTCCAATTGTGCTATTGGTAGGAACTGAGGTACTATGGTTCAGTATCAGAGAGTTCCTGTGTTCAGAGGTACATTCATGCACTTGTAGTTATAATTAGTGCGTAATTAATGTGTGCTTGTTGTTCAATTGATTAGAGGGTATATTGTATGCCATCATAGCCCCATATTTTATTTGTCTAAAACTTTTGTAAATTTAGCTAAAAAAATGTTCGTCATAATTGTTTTCATGAAATACGCACTTGCAGCAATGTATGCATGTGCTTGATTCCATATACATTTATTGACTAATAATGGGGCGGCTATCTGAAAGTCAAATTTCGTAGTAGAAATGTTTTTTAGGGTTTTTGGGGGGGGGGGGGGGGGTGGGGGTTAGGGGGTAATTGGTTTTATAGCATTGTTTAGAGGGTGATCAGTGTTCAAAAAGTATACTTTGTTTTGAGGAACAATCTAGATCTAATTCAAATTATAATAATTCTTAATTCACCTTCTTTTTCATTCTTTTCTCTAGGCAATGCACACCCCAGGTATCCCTACTACTCAAGGTACTCATGCAGTATTATAGTGTTATAGTATTGGGAATTACACATGTGCACGAGGGTATTGAATCCTTATAACCATGTCAATTAAACATAATGGATATATACTTGTTCCACACATTTCTAACGATTGGATGAATGCTATAGTACATGTTATATGTTGAGACATTGCAAACAAAAACTTTCCTAATTTCAACCACCTTATATACATAAATATCTATAAACCTGATTCAGTCTCATATTATCATAATTATATTACAGTGTAGATTATTGTGTTCAGTAGCATACTAGAGTAGAATGAAGGTTGGCTTGTACGTAGTGTACTATAAATGTATGTGCGTATAATGGTAATAGTGAATCCTCTTATTTGAATGGTTTCCCTTATAAGGAAGTTGCTGTACTTGACTTCAATGCTGTATTAATTTTTCTGTATAGCTGCATGTGGTTTGTTTATTATTTCAGTGGAACCTCTGATAATGAAACTTCGTTTAATGTGAGCCTCTGTATAATGAAAAAATTATGAGGTCCCTTTTCCAGTAAACAATGCTTAAACAACCTCTCTTTGAATAACACCCCTGAGTTAATGAAGTAATTTATTGGTCCCAAAATTTTCATTAATAAATTTGTATTATTTGTTGTATTGTGTATTAATTAGCAGCTGGTAGCTGCTCGTTGTGAATTATGGAACACAGGGGGTTAACTGTCACTGGCTTCAAAGGGTTAACTGTCATTGGCTTCCAGAGAACAAATAAATTCACTTAATTCATGTGAAAGATTCAATATCAAATGTTTTCAAAGCATGAATTTCAAATATACTATATTTGAGGCTGCTGTGTGTGTACAAAATTAAAAATACTAACCTCCCCCATCATTACTTATTTCATTATGTCATCGTGTCATCATATTACATCATCATATATCTGACGTCATCATCGTATATATATTTTATGTTCTGCACGTGTTTTGTTATTTTTACCCCTAAAGAAGGCCAGAGCTTCTGGTCGAAACGTCGGGACAAATAAGTGATTTTTTTGGTATATACATTGTACTTGTTTGTTTGTTGTGTTTGTTGGTTGATTATTGATAACCGGTTCTTTTCAGAACAATATTATATTAAAAATAGTGCTTCACATAACATGTATGGCTAAATGTAGTGTACTTAAGCTAGATTCTTAAAATTGTGTTAGTGTGCGTGGGAAGTTTGACCTTTTGATTATTTTTCAAGCGTTGAATTCCAGTTTTGATCCTTAAACCACATAACAATATCATACAGTTGTATATTACTTGTGTGCATAATTATAGTGGTATAGAGTATCAGCCAGCAGTATAGGAAATGGTGTTGGATTTGTTGATAGTAGCACACCCAAGCTGCATGTGCTTTGTAATGGTACACCTACTTCGTTTTGTTTACATTTTGTTTAAACTGGAAACTGATTATAGTAACAGTTGTCTGGTTGAGCTGTACATTTGTGCCTACTGGAAGCCATACAGTGATCAATTTCCGCTGTCCACGGTTTTCGACCCTTTTCGTGTATACTAGTTGTCAGGTACACTCGTATACTTTATATTCCTATGTACATGCACACACATATACAACCTATGGTATGCATGCACACAATACACACATATCGTATAAATGCTAAATAGTGAAGAGTTTGTATAGTAATGGCATTAAATCTATTATCCAATTTTTTTTTTGTTAGTATTTGTGGGTGGTTCAGGGCAATGCCACAGTGGTGTATAATAAATAAGGCATTGGTTTCCTAAACCAAGGATTGTGGGTTTGAGTCCACAACTCTCCACACTGACGACTGGCTGTGACTTTACCAATGAATTTTGTAACTTAATGAAGGACTGAATGAATCTCAGACAATCGAAAAATTAATTAAATACATGTACCATGGCTTTCAGGGAAATACGGCCAATATACAACCCACAACCCTTAATATCAGCCCTTGGCTGATATCGTGGGGTTTGGGTTGTATATTGGCCGTATTTCCCTCGAAGCCTTGGTATATAATTATGCTATACATTTATACTGTATGAATTATAATGATGTGTATATTGAGACTACTATACTTACAGTTGGTTACACGATGTACATGTACATGTATGGCAGCTTGATTTTTTTTTCATAGACTGACTCTACTAAGCATGTGCAATAGAAAGTGCACAATGGTTGGCGTATTACACGTTTATATATATTTTTAATTGGTTTGCTTGTACATGTACAACATGTGATATCTGAATATAAGTAACCTTAACATGCATGTGAATTTCCTCCATGGGAATGAAGAAGTACATGTATACATATGGCTATTTTCAAGATTACAGGTATACATGTCACCTAGTATGTATACAATACAGTACATGTACATAATTGTACATAAGAGCATAATAATTATATCTCTATAGTATAATCAGCTCATTATATAATTCATGTACTATATGTTTTATATTGAGTGTTTCTGCAAAACATTGTGATGTACGTACATACTGCTGTTCAATACTATATGTTTATGTTCTTTATATTCAGCTAGTTCTTTATATTCAGCGAGTGCTTTACATGGTATATAACATTTAGGAAAACGAAGAAGTGGAAATAGTGCTGGAAGAAGTATTTCATGATATACATGTAGGAGAGCAAGTTGAAGTAAAGATCAATTAAATGTCCTGTTATATGCAGTAGTGTGCATACATGTATGTACATTTCATATAGATAGAGGAAAGCCTCTGGTATTTGTTCATGTACTAAACAACAAAAGGAAGAGAAAGCATGAGCCACCCCTACCCATTCCGTTTGAGCTTCCTAATAACTTCCCTCCCATTGTTGCTGTTGGCCTTGAGCAGAAGAGGCTTTGTGGAAAAGCCAGGAGTAAATTTATCTCTTTTCCATGTCGTAGTGGCCGTGTACTCAAAGAAGTGCTACCCAACAGGAGAGGAGTATCGCTACGTAGCTGAAAGAATCATCACAACCTATCCTTTCCTGAAGTCAAAAAATGGATATGGCTATGTAAGATCGATGCATGCATGATGTACATGTATACATCCCATGTATATACTATATGAATGCAGAGTACTGGTATATGTGCATTGATCGATATGCATGTACACATGTGCGTGTGTACAAATACATGTATAACAATTAACCTGTTTTTTTAGGAATATTTATATTATTCTTTATGTACATGTACATACCCTCCTTATGTACATACCCTCCTGAATTCTCATAAAGAGTGTATCACATAAGGAAGGTACATGTACATAAGGAGGGCATGTACGTAAGGAGGGTATGTACATAAGGAGAGTACACACAGCAAGAAGGGTATGTACAATTAACCTGTTTTTTTTTTTTTTAGGAATATTTATATTATTCTTTATGTACATGTACATACCCTCCTTATGTACTTATGTACATACCCTCCTGAATTCTCATAAAGAGTGTACCCACCACATAACATGTATGGCTAAATGTAGTGTACTTCAGGTAGATTCTCAAAATTGTGTTAGTGTGCGTGGGAAGTTTGACTTTTGATTATTTTTTAAACGTTGAATTCCAGTTTTGATCCGTAAACCACATAACAATACCATCCCTAGTGGAAATGAAGCGCATGTAACATGCATGTTACATGTTAAAAAGCTACTCAGTCCATTGTATGTATAAAGTAATAAGTGATTTGACACTTAGATTGGTCTTTACATCTTCTTGGATTTTATTTTAGTCACAGTCAAATCTGGTTGCTTGTCAAGTACGTGATACAGAAGTAAAAATTGGCGGTGAAGACAAAGATGAAGCTATTGACTTAATGACTGATCTTAAAGTGAAGTGTACTTTGAAATTATTTTTGTTTCTTTAAGTTCTCTTGCGTTTTGATAATACGTAATTTTAATAATTTCTAATATCTATGACCACGCAGACACTCTCCATGCCACGCACAGAAAGTAGGAGGGGCTTACTATGCAAGACTGGTTCAGCTATCAAATTGTTAGATGACCACACCTTTTTCTCATTAATAACGATTGCTAATCAGCGCACATACATGATCAGTCATAATATTAATGATATATGCACGTGCGAACTGGTTTATTTTATTAATTGCTTAAAATTGTTAATTAATCAGCCACTCCCTTTGATGCAAGTTAGTACTGCTGAATGATACAACAGAGTGTATCTGTGATCCTCCCTTAATTAGTAGAGTCACATTACTAGCAGTATAGATGAGGATGTGTTACTGTCAGCCATTACTAATTGTATATCAGTAATCGTACTTTATACACGGAGAAGAAGGATGGTAAGCACTTGTTGCATATTGGCTAGTCAAAATAGGCTCGAGATAAGAAAAAAATTTGAATTTTTACCAATCCCCAATGTCTGATAAAGCGAAATGTGAAAAAAAGGGTGACTGCAGTTCAAAGAAAAGGCAATCATATAGTTTTTATGATAAATTCACTGAAGTAGTGGATGAAATTTTTTTTTAAACAATTGACAATTGGAATAACTGAGATGATAGTCGTAGAATGATGACAATTAGTATACAGTAATCAACAAGGCTGCAATCTGCAGTAGTATTGTAGTAATCAAATCAACAGGCTATAGGAATTGTATAAAAATAATTATACTACACAACAATTCTATTGTATATACTTACCACAATTTATAGAGGTTGTGTGGATACAAAGGGGCCTATAATCTTTTGATAAGCAGTTACTGCTCCAGGGCTCAATAGGAGGCATATTCCACATGAATAATTACTCCCCAGTATTATTGCAGCTCTATGCCAATCTACTAACGCTGTCAATAGATCTTGAACCTGATCAGCTTGCGTTTCGGTTAGTCTGTGGAAAAATCCTGGCACAATTGCTCCCGTAACAGTTTTAACAAGTGACCCAGGTCCGCCAATATTTTGGACTTCCGTGGTTATCCATGATATTAAATTATCCTTGGAAAGGGTTGCTGTCGCTCCTATAGTGTATATATACTGTAAATGATACTGTACAGCGGGAAATATTTGTGAGAATAAAGTTGTGCAATTTGATCGAAAATGATGACGTTTAAAACATTGTGAAATTTAATTAATGCAAAACATGGGGGCGTGATGGGGCTTGCCATGTATAAGAAATTGTATTGCAGATTTAATTTGTACGATTTCGTCTTACTCAAAAGGATTTACATGTATAATTCGTCACAAACTTTTCCGGCTACAGTATGTGCAATAATCTAACTACACACATAGTGCAGTACAGATTGTTTAGTGGGAGTAAACTGATGCTATTAACAGAAATCTCTCTCTCACTTGCTAACAACAGTAACTAACACACTAATAAATGCACTAAAAGTGCAGATCCCTCTGTCAGCTGTACTCACTGCCAATATTAATTGTATTGTATTATTGTAATTTTATGAAGAAAAGGCGTGGCCACTTCACTCACAGCCATGGCTTTTTGTGAACTAAGCTTACTTGAAACAAGCTAATGAAGAGAGTTAAATAGTGGCATTGCTTACTAATCTTGACTTACACATTCTGTGAAAATTTCAAAAGAAAACTCACAAAAATAGCGAAGAGACGGGCATGTGAAAATCACCATTTTCAATTGATGTATGATCGTCAACTGGAATTTACAAGAAAACTAAAAACATCTACATGTATGTAAAATTACTTATCTTTCTATGATAACTCACAAGAACAACAGAAAGTAGCACTCAAATGCTATGGCGGCTTACTGTGCAGGGAGGCTAAAACAGTTTTTGCAACTTACAACTCTCAAACAAGACGACGGCAAACCACTAGAGTAAGATGATCAGCAATAACTGGTCACGGGATAACTCTTGAATAACTTTGAAGCAAGTGACATTCAGATCTTAATTGGGAGAACCAGCCATTTAAACTCAACATTTTGTTCACTCACTACATTATAACTCACTCACGTACATGACAACTAATGTATCCCTCGCTATCCACTGCGTGGGTGAGGGATAACACACCAGCTACAGTATCCCTTCCCACTACGTGGCTTGGGATAAAAGTTAATGTACAATGTATGTAGCTACAGTATAGCTGTTTATAGGCAGTAATAAAATATAAAACCTCAACAAAAAAACAAGCTTATGAAACTACTATAGTAGTATAATGTCCAAGATTTGAATTAGATTACAAGCATGCATTTAAGTTCTACCACTTTACTGACCAACCAAAAGGGTTTTTGATAAGAATTTCAATTGTGGACCACTTGGCTCAAAATGGGAGCTTAAGCTAAGCCAATTCAATATATTTTTAGAATTTTAGGCTAAAATAGTGCTTAAGTGTTACAATATGTGCGCAAACTGGCTCCACTTGCATGATACTTTTGAGCCAAATGCACCAAACAGTGTGCGCCATTGGTGCCCAAAATGGCTAATTAAAAAACACTACCAACCAATAATCCTAAAAATTATAAACAGTTATTAAAGTTTAGTATAGTTATGATTTGAAACAGAGAACAAACGTACAGTTTACAGTATCACAAATACAATTAAAACATTAGTCAATCAAAGTATACATGTAGTATGTACTACAACAGTTTTGGCATCTTACCCTGGGTCAAATTTGGAACTGCTGGCACTGGGAACCCTATACCTGGAGGGACAGTTCCTAACAACCCCAAAGAATTGTGGATGGACTGGGCATCAGCAAACCAGAACGAAATGCCTGCAATACCTTCGGCTTCATAATCGGCTACAATATTAATAAGTACAATAAACATACAGTACATTTGTACAGTACATGTACAATGAAAAGTTGTTCCAAAAGCATGCTTGTTTTCAAAAGTACTGTTTTTCTTCAACCAATAGCCCGGCATGCCAAAACCTTATTCCGTTGCATTTCATTTTTGGATAAAAAAAAATTTATACAGTATAGCTACAGCTATAGTTGTCCGCAAGGAAATACAGCATCCACTTCAAAATGCATTATTATATTTATTACATGTATTTCTGCTTAACCCTTACAAAAAAAAACTAAAGATAAAAAAATGTCCAACCCAGGATTAAACCAGTGCCCTTCTATGAAAGCCAAACACTTGAACCACAACACTACCAAGTCACACATACATGTACAAGTAGTTTTAAGTTATAAGTATTTTCAAGAACCTACATGTAAAGTAAAAATTTATACACTTCTCAGTCTCCAAGGGTTAAAAAGGCTGTCATATTAACACAGCCTCAGGTCAGTAACAATTTTTTTTTCTTTTTTTAATTTACCTTCCAATGTGATGTTTCTTTCTGCCATTATCTATGGAAAAGTATACACAAAGGTTATAAGAAAATTAAATAATAAAGAATTATGACAGCTGAATATATACATGTAACACATGAAAAAAACAACACTATAGTACTATGTACATGTAGTACTACAGTTTCATATTTGCAACTGCAACTTTTTTTAGGGACTACCATACAATGTACATATACATACTGTATACATGTATGTACAGGGTTTATAACAAGCATACATGTACATGTCACTATGCGTGGGCGACTTTGAAGTAACCACAGGCACTATACTATGTATATCAGATACAGTACCTGTGGTTAGACCACATAAACTGTATCCAATTAAGGGCTGATTCACACTATAAACGTAACAAAACGTAGTAACGTTAGCCGTAACAGAAGTGAATACATGGGAAGAGTACGAATCATTACCGTAACGTAATGAATTGAATTTTTTTCTATTCATTACGTTACGTTAACGATTTGTACTCTTCCCATGTATTCGCTTCTGTTACGGCTAACATTACGTTTTGTTACGTTTGTAGTGTGAATCAGCCTTAACACTTCTACAAAGCATTTTGCACCTACTGTACATGTATCAATGTTCTTTTCCCCCTACCCCTCCCCCCCCCCCCCCCCCCCCCCCCCACCCGAACCCCCAGGGGGGGGGGGGGGGGGGGGGGTAGACAATACACAGATACCGTCAACTTCCCCACTATGGGTCCAAGAAATCCTCTATAAAGCCCCATATAGTTCGTTGAGGGGAGTAGTGGGGGGGGGGAGAACATTGATAGGCACATTAAACTAGCACAAACACGAGTCATTTTAACAGGGTATGCATACACACACTAAGTACCAACACATAATGAAATATAATTATTACTTAGTTACAGTACCTTCCAGATGCAACTTGAAATGCACACGCAAACACAAATAAAGCAAAGGCGAAATACAAACGCAAACGCGAAATGCAAGTGTGTTTAAACGGGTTTATTTTCAAATTGCATCTGGAAGGTACTGTACATGTATATATCACGTTTACTTGTGCTGTATGTGACTTACACTCCACCTCCAACTTGGACGCACGCGCCCTCGTGATTGGTGGCTGTAAATCACATACAGCACTCCTAGGCGGCATGATAATAACTATTACATACATGTACATGCAGTATAAATACATGTACATAAAAGGTGAAAATGTGCTGTTAATTCCATGCATGCAGGCAGGCTTACAGTAGGTAAAGCACAATACAAAAAAAAACAGGAAATTATGTACAGGGGAACAGTGGAAGCATATGCATAATAACAAATAAAAGTATCATATCTAACAGTATGATCGCCGCTAAGTCATTGAAACATTTTCCAGTTGAAAATTTCAAGTCAATTCCTACTGTCTGCCATATTGGAGTTAAACAATTTAAACGATTTCCACTTTTCTAACTATCTCCACGAAAAAACTAAAGACGCTACTGCTTCTGCCGGCCCCCATCATCTGAAACTAGGACAGTTACTTTACAATATTATTTTGATTTTCGATCAAATAGAAAAAACTTTCTTTGGAACATTCTACTGGTTTTTTTTTCCATCCAAATCAGCATTCTGTTTGCTAGTTATTATTAGTGGCTTGCAATTATTCTTTTACACGACCTCTAAATACATTGCAATTTCTGGCCATGGTTAGTGTAGTATTTCTTACATATCAGTTAGGTAATGTCTAGCTACAACATTCAAGAAGACAGCACCTGCATGAATCCAAAATCCATCCGAGAATCTGTTATTCTAATTAATGTGTATCCGAATTTTGACGTTGCGCAAAATTATTTAGATAAAACTACAACAGGGAGTATCTCAAGAAAGGAAGATGCTCTGACGCTCTAACAAGTGCAGTTGTATTAGTTTCATTTAGGACTATATACAACACCTGTCCACAAACAGCTAGAATTTGTTACTATCATTTTTTCAAGTTGCAGACCCCATCTACATCTATACGTAATGACCATCAATCAGAATACAAACTGTTAAAGTGCTGTATTGTGAACTTCAAACTGCAAAATGGTGGTTGTGGTATTCAGTGATGTAACTAGACCTGAAATGATACCTGGGCCTGGATCGCACTGCGTAAAACTTCTTCGAATAGTCATTTTGAGTTGATGACCGATACCCAGGCCCAGGCACTAAGGCCGATGCCACTGGTGGTAATACACCTTTTTCTTAATTGAAGAATCACTAAACATTTACACATTATATCAATAATATAATGTTAGAAAAATTTATCAAGGAGTTGGCGATAAAACTTAAATAATTGTTGAGAGCTCAAACATAGCAATTATATAATACACAGTAACTAAAGCCGAAAAAAAGAAAAAATAAGCAACACAATGAGTATTCACTAGTTAGGTTATGGAAGTGTCTACAGTGCCAGTGCCAGCTTGCACTTTGAAACTGCTAAAAAGCTGGTAGTCTATACTTTGATTAAGTATAGCTTATACTAACCCTAACCCCACCCCTAACCTCAACTATATTATTACGAAGTTGGTATAGACCGTCGGTATAGACCCCCTTGGCCAAAATAGGTGTTCAATTAAAACAATACCGTATATGGGCGTGGCAGTGATAAGAAATTTT
>JAYJLX010053205.1:0-11035 GCA_036873525.1 Chalinula nematifera | reverse complement strand
TGCATTTCCTAATTTTTTGCTATGCATGGGCGATTTTTTTTACTTGCATGCTTGCTTTCCTACTGACTTTTTTATCAATTTTTTTTCTTGCTTTAATTTCCTACGGCATATTTTTTTCAGCTTAAAATTTTCTAGTTCCCGATGGTTTGTCGTCTGATTTTCTCTTATCAACTGCCGCATGTGTACATATTTTTTTGTTTTTAGATTTTCTGGAGTGTTTTTTAGATGTGATTTTATTGTGAAGCTCACTTCAGTTTTGATCAGTTGGAATTAAAATTGAATTGTTTTATGATTTTGTGTTGGTGTTGCAATGATGTGTAGACCGTGCATGAGCTTTAGCTGCATACGCATAATATGGGACCCCTATAGGCAAATCAGGTGTTAACAAAAATCCAATGAATACCATGCATTAAAACTGAATCATATACATACAGTACACTCCCACGAAAGTAATTGGACACCATTTTGTATAGGGCAAAATCCATACTTATAACAGTGGGAAATTATGACAAAGCAACTTGAATTAATTGTAGGCTCACAACAAACACAATTTTGAGCCCACAATGCTACCTGCAAGCACAGTAAAAACTTCATAATACATGCCATTGGGTTACCTTATAAAGCTTGCAAAGATATTCTATATATATACTTAGAAGAATTTCAGCGAATTAAAAAGAGGCTATATCTCCACCGCCACAATACAATTTTGCCCTAATGACGGATGATTTTACAGGAAAATTTTTTTTCACTGCCACGCTTACATATACAGTATTGTTTTAATCAGTGAACACCTATTTTGGCTAAGGGGATCTATACTAATGGCAGATGCCGGTATACTGGGTTATCAACATATATACTGCTGAATAGCAATCGACTCATCAGAGTCGACGTCAGCTAGAACATATACAACCGCACTACATAATATAGTATAGGATACATTATTTAAGTATCACAGCACATGATGCCCTTGTTATACATTGCATGCAGTGTCATGCATGCGCATGGCACTATAGCTGACCTGCCCTTTTACTGTTTTATTAGTATTCTTATTTGCATACTTATTAAGCAAATTATGGCAAGCGCATAACACAACTTACAGTACTAAAGAAAAATGTATAATTACAGGTTACTCTATTTAATATGTGATAATTATAATTTGCCAATAACAATTATGCTACCCTACTGACTTCAATTACAATACACATGCAACTTAGACCTTCCCCTCTCTCTGATGGTCATTATATGGCATAAACTATTGTTCGTGTATTGCATTACTATATTGTTGTATAGAAAAGCAACCCATGCAGAGTGTGGACTTTGGCATCAACTTATATGTGTGTTGATCATGCTGGACAGTATGTTTATCTGGCAGTATTCAGTCACACATATAGTGGCTTAGAGGAATGGACCAAGCTAATAAGCTAACCGTGGCACCTTAAGCTTCCACGCCAGCACCATCATCAAGTACAATATATGTAGTACTGATATACATACATGGGACAATCAGCTGTGTATGCATGCGACAAGCATGCACCCACATTGCTATAGGTCTTAATTAGCTGTACACAAGGTTGAAATAAAATACTATAGTTTATGGCTGCATGAGCAGGAATATCGAATCATATATACATGTAGATGAGCAAGACACAATTATAATGTGCATGTGCATGCTCATAAAAGCGTGAAAGGGTGGGGCTATAGTGCCATGCATGCATGCATTAACATAGTCCGGCTGGTATAACCATGCATGCACCCACTTTTGCTTACCAGAAAGTGGTTTGGGGACATGTTTAAGTATTCCGAATCAGTTCTTCTGGAATGTTAATTATATACTTGATCACGTACCAATTAAAGTATATTGCATGCATGACATTTCACCAGAATCATTAGAAATATACTATATGTATGCTCTATATAGCTGACTCTGAATCAATTGTGTATTCAGTACGTTAATTGCTAGCCCATATACATCTACCATCAGTATACAGCTAAAGCTATAGTCTATATTAATTATCAACAACACCGTGGGCATCAGTGCAACACCATGCAACCGGCACAAAATCATCAGTAAAACAATACAAATTAAAAAATTCCAACTGATCAAAACTGAAGCTTCACAAAAGAATATTTCACACTGAACTATAAAGAACACTCCTGAAAATTTGAAAACAAAAAAAAACATATATACATGTATACATGCAGTAGATCACTCAGTGAGAAAAACTGTGAAACTAGAAATCTGAAGCTGAAAAACATAGGAAATTAAAGCAAGAAAAATCTACCGATGGCAAGTAGGAAAGCAAGCAAGTATAAAAAATTGCCCATATAGCAAAAAATTAGAAAACTTAAAAAAGGCAGTTGAGAGTAAATAATCAGTGCACCTGGAATAAAATTGCAACCCAGAAAATTGCCCGGTAAAAATAAAGGCAATATTTGGAATGGCCAAAAAAGTAAACTGGTTTACCATAAACGTAAAAATTTTTCAACCAGTAAATTAATTTCAACTTTAAGTTCATGAGTATATAATTATAGTAAAAAGTAAATTTTCAATCCATGGGCGTGGGTATACAGTATAACAATAATTTTCAACTTTTTTAAGGAACGTTGAAAAGGAGGGAAATTTGACTACTGGTTCGAAAATTTTTACATTTACAGTATAAACCTAAACAAAACCATTGCACCTATTATGCACCTCAGTTTTGCACTTAAGAATGCATGCAGCTGGCTCATGAAACTTTGTATCATGAAGACGTGCACTTACACTGAAAAGTAAAATCTTGCAAAGTTTGCTTGGCTATATAGCTAAATATTGTTTGTCCTTTTCGTGTCCCTTATAGACTTTTATAAGTTTTGTGAAATCCTCAGGTAAATCAAATGTTGTAAAGTCAAGCTGTATTGATTTAAATTTGCAATAACAACTAATTTGATGCAAAAAAAGACATTATGCTAGCTTACCGCTACATTCTTTGGTATACTGAGTGAACAGGCTAGTCTATTCTCAATAGGTTGCTTGTTTGTTGTATTCACAACCAAATGTATCACAAGTTTGTCTTCCTTCTTAATATGTTTTATGAGCGATTCCATCATAGCAACTAGTCCATCCAATACTGCGAGATCAACTGATACAACAACATGAATATTCGATGCCAAAGCCTTCTTCGAATTATTACTATAATCTGTCAGTAGAATAGCAGTTGAGGTATGCATATGATAATTACTGATCGAACTAACCTATAATATAAATTCCATTGCTTGTGTTAGTCCAGTGATGGTAAGGTGGTATATATCGTTTTAATACTCCATCAGATGTAAACCCCACACACCCTGATGTCCTCTCACATTCTACCTTTAGATCCTCAACAGATAGACGTGTAGTATTGTGCATCTGTCTGATTATACTCCTTCCAAGAGAGCTTTTACCCTGTATACAACACATGATAGTATAATGCCAAGCAAACAAGGTGTACGTTATGATACAGCAATTGGATTTATTGATCAATAATTCATATATAGCTTGACTTTAAGGTATATAGCCTGATTTCATATACAATACTGCATGTGCTTTCTACAGTATTGGTAAAAATTGAATCCGCGGCCATATAGTATAGTCCGCAATGTATACAATGTTACATAATATTGCAAGCCAATTATGTCTGTACAGTCCGCAATATCATATACAAATTATAATCCCATGCAGTGCATGCTATATAATAACACACGTGGCATGCATGGTTGTGTTAAAAGTGAGTGTGGTTTTGCAAAGCAATTTTTTTTTCCGTATGTTCTTGGTGATATTTTAATATATATAGTCTGTGTTGAAATCACCCACTTTTACTAAGTGAACCAGAAAATGGCGGTCTATATATAGACAAAATTAGTCTACATGGCACTGAGACATAAAATCAAGTAATATACTGAATCGACTGCATGATAAAATAATGGCAGTGATTTCAAGTTCTGTTCGTCCTATAATGTATATTGTACTCATTTCGTTCAGTAGACATTTATCCTTGATCAACTGCCTTTGAATAAAAAAAAAACTTTCTCATGAATGGGGCGGGTGAGCACCGTGACCCTGCCAGAGCATTCGGCATCCTATAGGTATACGCCCCTGCATGTACTGTGTATGACTGCATACCGTCTGGCTCAGTGTATTATACAATGTATCAACTCACAGGATAGAAGATGAATTCGAAGTGGCGATGATCAGCTTGGACTGGCAGCACATTACTATTATACAGGAGAAAAAATAAACTGAATATGACTCAACATTGTATATACTGCCTCATTCATACTTTCGGCTGATGACAGCAGGATTATATGAACCTGGGCGGGGGAGATGAAGAAAGAATAAGAGACTGCATGAAATATGGAAAGAGCTATATATTGACTGTTAACTTAAAACTACTTGAAGACGGATTCATGCACACTATACAAACGTAACGTATATGTGAATACATGTCACAGGAAGAGTACGAACCATTAACGTATAATGTAAAAGTTGAATCAAGTTCAACTTAACGTCACATTAACGATTCGTATACTCTTCCCATGTACACGTATTACCTTATGTGAACATTATGTAAAAGTTACGTTTTTTACGGTAAATTCGCCTTGGCTATTTGCTGGTATATTATATATGTAAACTATAATTATTAAGCCATTATTCCAATATTTATTTAAGTAACTGTTAAACCAATGTATAGGCTGCATGGATAGTTTTAGCTCATGCATCTAATGAATTCTGTATTACCAATTGGAACCTTTATTTTCTTCTTGAACACTATATAGTTTTACTCTCATTGCTTTTTACAGCTAAAAGGTATATGGCTATATATTTAAATCATGCATGTGGACATCATAGGGTAGACTATATAGTGCGTAGACAGAAAACCAACAAAAGAGACCGAGTCATGCCATGCAGTCTGGTGTCAAGCAACACAACAATTGGCGCCAATTGTATAAAGTATATATTACTGATTCTCATGCTATATATATATATATATAGCGGCAAACCATGGTAATGTTCACAAGACTGTATAAAGTGATGTCTGCTGCGTTTGCATGCATCACACACGTGCAATGCTGGATGCACTTACAAATCTTCTATCCATACGCATGCAGCATGCATGATTGTTTTAGCAGCCATGATCGCTATTACAGTAGAACTCCAGCAGACTAGCTCCTATAATTTTTTTATCACAGGTTTTCAGTTTTTTAAAGCAAGTACATAACTGCATGTACATATTGACAATACCTTTACACATTAATTAATCATCTAGTTGCTTCCTCTATATACCATATACCTTTGGAATAATGCATGTCTTGACAGTGAGGCTCAACAATTGCTATGAGAATATATACTGTATTTCCTCAAATAATAAAGCCCATGCACATGTAGCTGTGTCATTATAAATTTCAGTTCAATTTCACCCCAAAAAGTTTTTTTCAGTTAACTTTGAGGAAAAAAAAAAACAGTCCACCGAACTTCGATCTAGCCCCAGCTTGGTAAGTAGTAACTTTATACGAGACTATATATGGTACGTTTACGTTGAGTTGAGAATTTGCTCATTAGTATCAAGAGTTAGTATTCATAGGCAATTCAGTATTGCGCAATAATTTACCATTCATAAAGTATAAGTGCGTGGGCGGTGAACACCCATAATTAATGAATCTTAGATGAATATCTAATGCGCAAATCCTCAATTCAACTTGAACGGACTTTAGTCTGGTACTTGCTCCTTTGCAACAAGGGTCTGGCTAGCAAAATATTCAATCAATCCCAATGGAATTACAGGAATGCAATTAACATGGGCGATCGAGCATTTAGATCATGCCAACCATAGCACATGCATTGTAAACATATCCTGGTTTTCGTTTCATGCATATTTTGATAAACCATGAAATCATCAAATAACAAATACCGCTTGGTTGTGTGCACAAAGACTTGTTAAAACAGCCTATTAGGCTAGCTGACCGATCTACTTGCCGTTCATTTTGTTTCTTGTTCGTCAATTATTCTTAAACCCGATTGGTACCAGTCTGTTTATTGGGATCATGAATTTAGCATATATGCATGCAGCTTTCTCCATAGCCAGAGATAGCTGTAAAGGGGCAAGTATACCAAACAAACAGGAGACCACCATTTGAGTACAGGGAATATATAGTCTCGCGTTGCCAGACCCTCCCACTTGCTGCACGTGAAAGAGGGCCTGGGGACATGAGTGCATAGCTTTCGTTCAAGTGCCCACCGGGAGTCCAATGGTCTCAAGTACCTGTGGTTGCTTTGTGTAAACTGTAAAAATCACGCTTCAGTATGGTGAACAAGGCTTGTGTAAACTAAAGCTAAGCGTTCATGTCCCCAGATCCTCGTCCACGCGGAGCAAGTGGGAGGGTCTGGCAACGCGAGACTAGACTATAGGGAATATTATGTACAGAATATCAAAGGGAAAAAATAAACATAGGTTAATTAACTAAATTTAATAACTTTTGAAAAAGTAATAATTTACTCAATTATTGAACATCACATGCATGCACACAATTCACAAAATGCACTGAATGGCAGCAATACAGAGGGTTGTGCGAATTAATAGAGGTAATTCTAGAATTCAAAAACAAGCTTTTGGGCCACAGAGGTGCAGATTATGCTAGAATCAAAAATTGTTGACACCAATTTAGGGCCGGCATCCACCGCCAAGGCCCCATTTCAGATATGAGCGGCTAAGGACTCAGTGAGGTGCACATTTTATGCTAAAATTTCTTTGAGAGTAAAGCCATATTAGCGCAGTCTGTTCAGTATGTCTTATCCGTTCACAACTGAAAGTTGCCTTTCCATGCAGTCGAGTGAAACCGGCATCCAACAACAATTCAGCAACCTGAGCGCTGGGGTGGGCCGGCAGTGGCAGTGGCAGATCCAATAGGGTGGGGTGGGCCTGGCAGGGCCAAACCCACCCAATCAATAATATTATTCACTCATTGTTTTAAAGTACTTTGTTATTGGAACCATGCATGTTGTGAAAACAGACTGTGTAAACTGTGAAGAATTTATATTACAGCTGCATGGACTGAATACCCTCAAATGCCAGAAAATGGCTTATTTTGAACTCCAAATTTCAAAATTTGTGATGAGGGAGAATGCCCCAGGCCCCTCTATTTTGTTACTGCCAACTTGGCCCACATGCATGCACCTGACATTAAAGTTCTGGATCTGCCCCGCTGAACCTGCCGGTCGCCGGACAACCTCCAAGGCAATCAGCAACCGGCTTCTTTTTTGCAACTCAGGCTGGTGGGACACTTTTATACTATTTCGGTAATAACTTTCAATGATAAATTGTGACTATAAAGAGTTGAATGATCCTGGTCAAAATGCAGCTGGAAAAAACACAATGTCATCGTGCACAACACAATGTTTCGAAACCTTGCACTGTCAGTGTGGGGCACGACGACGTGTTTTTTTTTCCAACTACAACCCCTCGAAACCTTGGAAAACCTTGTGTTTTAATAAAACACGTTTTTCACAAGGTCTTCATAAACCTTAATTGTGACAGGGAAATTTTTCCCTGTGATATACAGCAGAAAATTTTCTAGTGCCAAAACTGTATCTCGCATTCAACAATGAATATTTTATCAGTCCGCAAATTACGTAATTCAGAACACATGCCAATATACACTGACGCACATGTGCATGCATGGCAGCTAGCCATGCTTGACCATGTAGGGAATATAAGATGCATCAGGCCTGCAGGTCAGTATAGCCTGGTGCCCCACCCATCGATTCGAATGTGGCATGGTCTGGGGAAACCTGCATGCACACACACTGTACTACTCGTACAAGCTGCAAATTATTTGCAGCCTAATCAGATTGCAGCACTCACATTTTTCCTCCACCCATTTATCATGTGATCAAAAAAAAACGATCAATTGATTTGACTCAGTGCCACATGTACATGGCGGAAAGTACAATGGAGATAACAGTGCAAATTAAAATCAGAGAAAATCAGGTGATTCTTAACCAGCAATATTAATTGCATTCCAAAAATTCCGTTTGTACAAGTAGTGAGTGCGTTCCCCAGACCCTTCCTCAGAAGCGAAGGGGCGGGGACCAGACTAGTCAGTATAGCGGCGGTCAGAGAAAATTTCAGGGACTCTATATCACAGTAGACTACACTCTCAGAAATAGAGCCCCAAACTAATATTGCATTTAATAGACTGAATGCTTCCCGGCCCGCCCCGGTACCCGCCATGCAGCGCTGCAGAGGGCGGTCTACAACCATAGATAATAGCATAGATAATAGAGTACACAGTGGGATAGGAAACTCTTTTCGTGGAAGTTGGGATTTGAGTGGACCTAGTAGATTTCTAAACAAACGTATGAAAATATTTCTATCCTATTCATTGCTGCATGATAAAGAGACAAAGTTGGCCATATGGCCCGCTCAAACTCGCACGCAAGTATCACCAACTTCCGTTTCCTATTCTTTTACATGTATTTTATTCCCGCCCTCGAGAGTTTCCTATCCCCCCACTATGTACTCTATTATCTATGGATAATAGCTCAACATGGTAAATCACTTGAGTAGTTATACTTACCAACCTAGTATAATGGCCGTTTCCTTGTGGTATAAACATAAAAAAGAGACGAGGATACCAAATACGACTAATACCAAGAGACTGAAAGTAAGTTTCATGGCCGACCGTTGAAGCAGAACTCATATGCATATCATGTCATCACCCGGTTTTGCACCACCCGATTCACACATCATGGCTATAAAGATAAGTCCATCAATTTTAACCCTTTAAATTACTTACAGAACTAGAACTAGAGTACAAGAGGGTGTGTACTGTACAAAAGAGAAGCAAGCTTGGAGAACTTGAAGAGATAGATCTATAAGAGACAGGTTGTAGGCAGCATGCAAGTGATGTTTTACAAAAAAAGATGTTAATAAGATTATAGATATAGACTATGTCTGCATGCTGGGTTAATGCTGAGTAATTGTGCCTTGTGCCGCTCAGTTGTTACTCGAGGTTGTTATTTAATCCCCGTGTTTGTCACTTTGTCCCCTATTGTATTTCTTTATGACTAGTTCTATATAGCTTACTGTGCTAAGCATTGATTGCATATACCATTGATAGGTCTATAGCTCGGTCTATAGGGCTCATGCACTGGGCGTGGCAACTCAGTGATTTTCCTCCCACGCTTTGTTAGCCATCCGCCATCTTTGGGGGCAATTTTGCATTGTAGAAGTAGAAAATAGTGACAAAAATTCAAATTTTGCAGAGATCTGCTTGCTTTGCTAACTTTTATAGCATCCAAGAGCTAGAGAATAACACAACAGTGAGTATCATGGCAATATCTAGTCTTGCTATAGCTGAAGAAGTGTTATTATAGCTACAACTAGTCGATCACCGTATCCGCTCCATGTAAACTTGCCATTTTAGCCCCCCAAAATGGCGGATGGTTAATGAAGCGTGGGAGGTATAATTATATAATTTAATGAGCTGCCACGCCTAGTGCATGAGCCCTATTGATTCCAGGTTGAATAAGCAGCAGTACTAGTATTAGCTGCAGATTGTTACCCCAATACTTTGCTATATTATCTTAAGTGCCACCCATGGGAGGCGTGGCTTTATTTCCTACTGCCACCCATTGCCAACCGTGATGGTAACCATCTGCAGCTAATGGCATGTGTACTAGTAATGGTGTCCATATTATATATGTAAGGCTATTGGTCTCGCTAGCCATACCCTTTCCTTCATCTAGTGTCATTTAGATGGATTATAGGGCTATGAACTAGGTCACTGCATGAATGCTTTTATACTTGTATGTACTGGTACTCGTATTCCGTCATCCACTGAGTCTTTATACTGCATGGCTTTTACAGTAGTATACTGAATAAGTTACTTGCCGGCATAATTATATAATTAGGACTGCGTGTGTCTCCTACCCCGGCAACGAGACTGGCATATTCTAGCTCATTCTCATGTTAAACAGTACTTTACTTGTGTATAGCTTATACTAACCCTAACCCCCACCCACTCCCACCCACCTATCCCAAAAGTATATTTTAAAGAGTAGGCTTTTGCTGGGCAGGACAGGAGACACAGCTAGTGTATTATTATGCACTTTAATAACTGTTAATTTGATGATTACAATTTGACACATGGGCTTTTGAATACCAGTTACATAATTATGTGTCTTATTATGATAGCTTACCACTCACTTGAGAGATATAAATTACAAGTTTAAGTTTAAATGATTGTCATTATTAGTGTAAGCAATATACTTCGTTGTGAGGTGTGTGAAAGTTAGCACGATATTACACTAGTCGTCATAGCATATGGGAAAGCCATCTGAAAAGACATAATAAACTTTGTTAGCGCTATATATTACGATTGCCATGCATAGGGTGATGGAGATTATTTTATTGAAGAATGTCAGATAGTTTAGTTTAAAGAGTTGGAGATTTGTTTGTGTTGTCATGTATTTAGTTATTGTGATTATAGAATGAAGTGTTATGGAAGGATATGTTTGTCAGTCTCAATTGTGGTTGACACGATTGACATTGTGCAGCTCTGTTACTGTCGATTAAGCTATTCCTGTGTATGGTACTACTGCATGTTATTTTTTTTAAATAGTTATGATTTGCACACTGCCACATGTTTACGCTTGGTAGTGTTGATGGATGGTTATCTTATGAGGATAATGAGATTGGGTTTGGGTTAGGCTTACGTAGAACCATTTTATTTCTGTGTTGAGGGTTGTGCCTATAGGCAGCTATGCAGTCACACAATTAGCATTACAGTTACGCTGGTCTCTACCCAGCAGTTATATATAGGGTTATTTATGGTTATATTTATAATGTACAGTTATAATTATATAGGGTTTAGTGGGTAGCTTTATTATGGTTGTTCCTACAACAACGAAAAATTGCTCACTTTGCTTTTCTTTACTATCGTGTTTTAACCCTTTAACGCCCATAGACGTCGTTAGACGTCAGAAACTCCGCCCACAACATTTGAGTCCATAACTAAGTAG
>JAYJLX010053204.1:0-31580 GCA_036873525.1 Chalinula nematifera | reverse complement strand
AGAGAAACAATTTTGTCATAATGCTAGGTCGTTTTCAAGATGCTTTCGATTAAAAGAAAACAGTGTAAATCTATCTTCATCATGCCATGCTGCCAGCACCACGTGTCGTACTGACACGCCTACTAGACACACCCCTAGCCTCAAAGGTGAAATATAAGAACATCAGGTAAGTAAACGGAACCGATCGGGTACGCAAACGGAACCGATCGGGTACGAAAACGGACCCGATCGGGTACGAAAACGGACCCGATCGGGTAGATAACCGGGTGGTGTTCGGTCCCGAAAATCGGAGTGTCCTTTAGGGCCACCATACACCATCTGAAAGCACCGTGGTTCTATGCCGTGGTACGGTACAACCAATCAACCACGCCTACTTACTAGCCACTCCCTTCCTTTTGCAGAGGCCGGAAGGAGATGCTATTGCTGTGTACGGATGTGGCCAGGGCCAGACCTCTTTAGTCTTGGAATGGAAGAAAACGCCCTTCAGTTAGAAAATAAGCAAGTAGTTGAAACTTTAGGTGAGTGTAGACTACATACACATACTCTTATATACTAATGAGTATTACGTGCTTTATTAGGTATCAGTGATCATGGTGCAGTGTACTTGGCTTGTAAAGTAGTCAGTACTCAATGGTGGGACCTTGGAACCAGGCTAAGAGTGAGGAAATCAACACTAGACATCATACAGGCTAATAACCGAGGAAATGTTGAGAGGTGCATGTTTGAAATGACTGCTAAATGGCTAAAGAGAGATGTTCTAGATCAAGGAGCAGACCCACCAACATGGAGGAACCTCTGTCTAGCACTATCTCATATTGATAAACCACTGGCTGAAAGTATATCAGTGGAACACGGCTGTGGCTACATCAGTCCAACAGGTATATGAAATATTAATGAATATTGATTACGTATTATTTAATGATTGTGTTAAATAGTAACTGAGGTTACCTCAAAGTCTTGTGTTCCTCCCGCCTTCCTTCCCCAAAGCTGTGGGTGTGGCCAGTGTACCATCAGGGGCTGGATGACAGGAAGAATTTGTCAGAACATGTATCCTGATAGCCAGCCAAAACTACTGGTAGTTAATCCTGGTAACCCTGAAGTAACAGAGCTCATTTGTTTCAGCAATGAATCACCTTCCAGTAGACGACTCAGATTGTTTCGAGAAACAAGCTACCTTGTTTCTCTGTTCAACACACTGTCCCTTGAAACATGGAGATGTTTTAGACGTCTTGACGAATCAATGCTACAAGAAGTTTTATTCGAATTGGGGGCTTATTTAAGGCGACCATTACGAATGGTAACAGGTCATTTTGAAATGCAAAGTTTGGTTCACTCTGAAATTTCTGTTTCGTGGTTTAACTTTTCAGTTCTTCATTTTATAGCTGAGCGCTTTTTGTCAACATTTCCTGACCTAATGACCAGCTGGAGAGATTATATTACCATCTTCAGAGAATACTGTTCAGCACGTAATCTGAAACACTTTACTAACATATTCTTTCAAGTCGAAAGTCAAAATGTCTTCCTTCTTGAAGTTGATGAATGCTACGATGATTTCACATTATCTGATATCAAAGCCCTTCGTGATTCCCTCAGCCTTGCTCTTGGAGTTCCTTCAGTGTGTCTTCATCTGGTAACAGTCAGGGGAGGCTCCTTAATTATCTACTTCCATTACTGTTACTCCGACTACCTGATGATATTCAAGTCATTAACAACACAGCAACTGAAGTCAATCTCTCAGATCAAAGCCTACAAGATACTGTCATTGACTGATCTACACAATCAGTTCACATATGACAATATACAGAAATACAACAATGAAGAAGAAGAGGTGAGTTTATATTATTAGTATAATAGCTCATGTGGTGTGAATATAGTTTATACTATCACAGAAACCACAACTACCACTAGAGGGAGAGCAGCTGGATCACACTACTGATGAAACAACATTAGAGAAGTGTATGAACTGTGAAATTTTAAAAGGTACATGACAAATTGAATGAAATTTTAATGAAATATAAATCTTATTTTAGAACAAAATAAAAGTTTGGTAAATGAAGTTCTTGCTAAAGAAAATGAGCTATTGACATACCAGGATGAGTTGGAAGAGAAAGAAGGTATACTAAAATCAGTGACATTGCCAGAAGATCTGATAAAATACTGCTCATAATTTAGAACAAAATAAAATTTTGGTTGATAAAGTGCTTGCTAATGAAAATGAGCTGTTTAGAATTGAGGATGAGTTGGAAGAGAAAGAAGGTAATATATACTCAAAAAAATAATTTGTAATTGATATAATGATGTTATATACAATGAATTATTGCTAGAAATAATACAACTACTAGACCAAGAGGTTGCAGCTGTAAAACAGCAATTAGTGAAATACAAAATGGAAAGAGGTAAAGAATTTATGCATGAACTAAACTTATAGTGTATTGAGAGTATGGTAGTGCTTCAATAATTATTATAATTATATTACTTTAGCTAAAAAAAAAAAGGAATTGATACAGTTGCCCATTATATAATACATTTAACTATATAGAACCGTTCATTAAACAAACTACATTTACATGCATAACCAATATTCCACTCTCAAGCCTCAGTTCTCACAATGCCGGATGCATTCACGCCGCCCATATTATACAACAATCACTTGTAGCAATTGAACTATTTGTTATTGTAGGGTCAAGTAGACCAATGGAAGCAATCAAACTGGAACATGGTCATTATCATGTAGCAGTCTGTGATAATGGAGATATACTGGCAACAGAACAAGATACTCATAGTATAACAGTACTGGACAAGGAGGGAAGGAAAGTGAGGTCAATAGGAACAGAGGGAATAAAAGAGGGACAATTTATGACTCCCTATGGATTGGCTGTTACTAATGATGGACATATTTTAGTAACAGATCGCCATCGACTGCAGAAACTGACACTCGATGGAGTTTATGTCAAATCAATTGGTAGCAGAAAGAGTGGGAGTGGTCAACTCCAGTTTAACTATCCCAGTGGTATCGCAGTCCATCCTACTACAGGACAGATATTTGTTGCTGATAAGGACAATTATCGTGTTCAAGTATTAAATGCTGACCTCACCTTTTCACATATCATCACTCTACAAGATGACCAGCAGTTCAAACAGCCATACGATGTATCATTAGACAGTGAGGGGTATCTGTATGTTGCTGAGTTTGATAACCACTGTATCATGAAGCTCACTACAGCAGGACAGTACATTACAAGGTTTGGTTCTGAAGGGTTTGGTCCTGGTGAACTGTCCCACCCAACCTCTCTCACCATTCACAATGACTTAGTATATATCAATGAGTATGGTAATTATCGTGTGTCATTATTTGACACTAGAGGGAGGTTCATCCATTGCATTAGTGAACCAGGAAGTGGTGAAGAAGAGTTCCAGTATCCGTGGTGTGTGGCAGTGGATGCTCTAGGAAGTGTTTATGTTAGCGATCCATTTAATAAAGTTATTTTTGTTTTTTCATTTAATTTTTATACCTAAATTTTCCATTTTTATTTTTACTGTAATTGAAAATTTGATTAAGGTCAATTTATGACTGCACCAATCAAAAGTTTTCAATTGCTTACATGCATGGGGTTTCGAATAATGGAATTTCCTATGTGAGCCAGTATGTCGTTTCAATGGATAATGCCATTACTGATATTCAGTGTAATAATAGTTTTTTTTTCTGTATACTCCACTGGTGTCAATAGGTAAAGGAATAACTGCATGCATGCCAATAGCCATTAATGTTTATTGTTCGTTGTTTATTGTTGCTGCATAATTATGATATTATAATCATAGCAATATTTATGTAACTTGTAAGAAAGAATTTTTCATATTTACTAACAGTGAATAACAAAGACAAAATCATAGTGTCTTATAATCAGTATTCAAACACCAACTAACACAGGTTACCTACATGTATATAGGCATTTATTGGGGAGCCATGGCCCTACCGGTGGGGCCAGGGTACCTGATGCAACATCCTATATAAGAAATTATACTACAGCAGTATGTTTCACCAGGCAACCCTAATTCAATTGATCTTTTTACTGGGCTCCATCCAGATCAACTTTGTTTCAAACTAGCTGTCTCTTGAATTTGATGCTCTCATTGCTTTTCTTTATTTTTAAACTTGTCACATACTTAAATATGTGCCATATAGATTTTGTCTTTACTCATAGCTTAATGGTAATACAATAAATGCATGTAACCGGTTGCTATGGGCATACAACTCCAGCTAGCTTTTGAGACAATTTTCACATACTCACTGATACACTTTGTTATTTTGAATAGCCATGCATGCAGAGAGGAAAGTAAGTTGATTGTGGTCAGATCTATGTACTGGGAACCATTAATTCCTGATACATTGCACTAGACGTACATTACAAGGTTTGGGTCTGAGGGATCTGCTCCTGGTCAACTGTCCTACCCAACTTCTCTCACCATTCATAATAATCTAGTATATGTCAGTGATTATGGTAATTATTGTGTGTCTGTATTTGACACTAGAGGGAGGTTCATCCATTGTATTAGTGAACCAGGAAGTGGTGAAGAAGAGTTCCAGTATCCGTGGTGTGTGGCAGTGGATTCTCTAGGAAGTGTTTATGTTAGCGATCCATTTAATAAAGTAATTTTTGTTTTTTCATTTAATTTTTATACCTAAATTTTCCATTTTTATTTATACTGTAATTGAAATTTTTTTAGCTGTATATAATTTGATTAAGTCAATTTATGACTGCACCGATCAGAATTTTTCAAGTGTTAATGCTTTTGCATTATGTTTGTGAATTGCCTGCATGCATGCATGGGGTTTCGAATAATGGAATTTCCTATGTAAGCCAGTATGTCGTTACAATATGGATAATGATTACTGATATTCAGTGTAATGATAGTATTTTATACTCCACTGGTGCCAATAGGTATATAATAACTGCCCAATAGCCATTGATGTTTATTGTTCGTTGTTTATTTTTAATAGCTGCATATGGTATTCATGCAATTTGTAGGAAAGAATTTTTCATATTTACTAACATAAGTTAATTACAGAATTATAATCTATAGGCATTTATTTGCCGGCCCTATGCCACAGGGCCAGGTTATATACTACAGTAGCATAAATGTATCACCATGGCTAAACCCTTAATCTTTTTACTAGGCTCCATCCATGCAGATCAACTTTGTTTCCAACAATCTCTTAAAATTGTTTAGTTTTCAATATTTTGGTTAATTAAATTTGATGCGGTTCTCATTGCTTTTAATTCATCTTTATTCATAAGCTTAAGGCTAGGTAATAAAGTAGATATCACTGCCAGTAACCACGGTTGATGGGCCTCCCTAGCTTCATGCAGGACAATTTCCACTAACTGATACACGTACATTGTTATATTGAATAGCCATGCAGAGAAGAAATTATAATGTTGACTGTGCTACGTACTGGGAACCATTAATTTTTACTGATAATATATTGCACTGTTACCAGTTAGGTGGCTATATGGGCATCAATCCCTGAGAGATAATTAGTTCAGAACGTGTCCAACAAGACTATACAAGTAGTTTGACACCAGCTAGAGGAAGATTCATAATCCATATATGTATTGGCAAGCCAGAAAGTAATAAAGTAGAGAGGTCATAATCCATGGGGTGATGATGCATATGAATATAATATAGGTAATGTTGATGTTGATGTAGAATCCTTAATTTTTATTTCCCTTTTTTTTTAAATCACATCAAAACAATCACAGTTATAATAATTAATAACAATGCTAATAAAACTAATTAAAACGACTACAAAAAATATTAATAATTAATTAAAATGGGTGTGTCACTCAGCCTGACTAGTGCGTGATTGTCTAACTGATGAAATATTGATAAGAGCTTGTTGACTGATCGTTATCAACATCGTTAGAGAGGGGCATTGAAAATAAGGGGGAAAGGGAAAATATCAATTACGCAAACAATTAATTACAGGTAGTACTTACCGAGCTTTCTTTCCATGAGATATTTTCTTCTGAGTTGACACCATTGGTTGTAACTGTACTTGAAAGTCCTTAAACTTCTTTGCCAATTCCTTCTGATACTCATATTGTTCATCCCCAATTACTTCATCATAACGATCCAAACCTTCTTGACATCTAATAGAACAGATAGACAATATTCACTCATGGTTAGTAATGGTGGATGGATTTACAGTTTACATAAATGTAATGTTTATGTAACATAAGCAAATACATGGGAAGAGTACAAACTACACTGTAATATAAAAGTTGAACTAAGTTAAACTTTGAATGCTATGTTAATGATTTGTACTCTGCCCGTACATTTGCTTACATTACATAAACATTACATTTGCTCTATACTGAATCCATCTTTATACAGTCAAGCTTAATATAGATCACCCCTATATACTATAGCAATAACTAACAGTTTAGTGAACTCTTTGAAGCATATCTTTAATTTGTGATGAAGGAACGTCTGCTCAGATACTGGTATATCCTCCAGAAACACTTTAGCAATAGCAAACGGTCCCTGTTTTAATTAACAATTAATTAACTACGTTACTATAGAAACTGGGTTAATTACTAACAGCATGTACGGTTGTTGCTATCCCTCCTTGAAGCTGCATCTGCAGTAGTTTACTATCACATGGTGACCTGTTCAACACCTCCTTCATCTCAGATATCTTCTTCTCCATATTCAAGATGGCTACCTCCAGTGGGTTCATTTCTATCTTTTGTGTGTGAGTCACTTCGAGACGTCTCTTCACATACGGGAATGATTTCTCAGTTGTCAGTATTGTTTTCTTCATGTACTGTTCCTCTAATTCTCCACGAGCCTTGCCTCCTTTAGTGAAAGGGGTATTGAAACTGAAACGACCTTTAAAATAGAAAAAAAACGGCATAAAAAATTATAAATGCACATATATTCTAATTATAAGTATTAATAATAATATTTTCTTACGAATATTGAACATCTTCTCAAAAACCGTTTTCCTGTCTTTCAGTTCCCAGTCCTCAAAATATGGATCGACGTATGTTACTTGAATATAAGCCTTCTTGTCAGACAGTTTCTTCATATCAACATCATTGCTGTCTTTGATTATCTCCACTTTCCCTTTACCCAACTGTTCAGTGTACAGTGTCTATAAGCAGAAAGGGGTAATGGAGGATACTATAATCTTATATTCCCTTACTTCTAATTTAGTACAGAACTCTCCGAGTCTCATTAAAGCCTCTTCTTTATATATAAACTCCTTATTGTGAAGGTCACCGAACATCCAACCATAGAAACCAACACGGAAATAAGAGCCCAGGAACCTCTTGTCACCCTTCTTTGCCAAGTTCTTGAAGCAGTCAGATAACTTGTTGTAAATGGATTCCAAACTAAGGTTCTTCCTTCTATGTTCGTATATAGGTATTACTAGTTTATATACTTCACTGGCAGCCTCGTACAGTTGAGACTAAACAAGAGACCAATTCATACAGTAACAATGAATTAGTTAATAAATAGTTATTAATGTCTCAATGACCATGCCCACCTCTCTAAATAACGGAGCGGCTTGTTCCAAAAGTCCAACCAAACCGTTTTCAGTGAACAGTTTACTGGTAGCAATTCCCTCCTCTTCCTAATAAACAATAGTTATTAAAACTAGTTATTATAATGATATTCATGGACCGACCGGATTGATAACATCATCGGAAATAGCACTCTCCTCTAACATGTTGGGTGATATCTTCTGGAAGGCCACACACCCCACAGGAAGATAAGTGGATCCATCCAATACATATAGATACTCAGCTACTAGAGCAGCTGCATGGACCAGACACATGGCCGCCTCTGTATAATGCTCGTGCTATATATAGTAACAAGGTGGGTGGAGTTAGTTATTATAGTTAATTAATATTAACATACATCACTGTGGTTCTTGGCCATGTGTTGTAACCAAGTTAATCTCAGATCAGGTGAGTTCTGATACCTGTAATAATAATAATTATCTGAATAATTATACTGATTAAGATATGATAATGATAGGGGCTTACCCTTTGGATATTCTGAACATAAGATCCATCAACATTTCTTGGTCCTACAGAAATTAGAACATTTTTCAAAGTTATAAAATGTATAAAAATTGATAAGTGCACATGTTTCTTACATTTTGGAAGGACTGCATCTTCACTGTGTCCAGTAGAATATGATGGAGGTTAATGGCTAGATCGCGGACCTGGAATAACAAAAAAAAAAAACAAAAAAATGAGACCATGTCTGTGACTCAGCATGGGAATGTGACCTGGTCTGGGAATGAGGATGACTGCATTTCAATGTCCTCGTTTGCGTAATCAATGAGTGTCTTCAATGATTTCCTCAAGTGATGCTCATTGAATGAACTCTACAAATGAAACAACATAACAGCTTTGAAGCTATGAGTACCATATACTAGTATAAGATACTGTATTGAAGTAATTTTAGCATATACTGTATATATAAAGAGTATAGAGATAGTTAATACTGACTGTATTTCCAGCAACAATGGAGGACAGTGCAACTGTAACCTGGACTTTAACACGGGCAAAATTCTAAAAACGATAATTTGAAACACATAAAAGGTCAAAAGGTCACCTAATATTATGAGTGATTGTGGTAACCTTTCCAATCTCATAGTTTTGTCTCATAAGCAGGTAAAGCGAGGCACAGGCCCAAGCTCTGGTTGTTGACATCGAAGAGCTACAATGCCTCAGCAAACGAGCACACAGGTCAGCACACTGCTCCGTCTCTTCGAAAAATATCAGCTCAGGGAATTTATGCACCATTGCTCGCTGGGTGGCAAATATACACTTCATGACTTCCTGACTCTGGTTACAGAACATAAGGTGGAGTAGAATCTCTAGGCCCCTACCCAGGACACTCTGTAGGTTCTCAATACTTCGTACGTTGGCTATAAGGTGCTCTATTGTGTCCAGAACTATCATACTGGCCTCACCAGCCAGGGCTGCTTCGATTTGGGCATCAACTTCAGTATCAAATTTAGGTCTACCCGGTTAAAAAAAAAAAAAACTGTAAGTTGGGCATTAAATAGAATACAAAACAAGATTAGCTACACCATAATATTAGACTAGTATGACCATAGTTCCCTGGACATTGGTTCAATCAAACTAAGTATTGTTAAAATGTCCTCACTTCTTGCTCTGTTCTGTTGCAACCTGCCAAAATGTCTTCTCCCATCTCAGTGAACTGGTTCCTGACTCTATGTTCTGCTGTCTCCTTCGGGCCAGTCTCTCTTTAGCCGAGCCGACCCCAAATATAACATCAGCCAGCTGATCCTTACTGGACTTGTTGTTAGCCATTGTTGACATACCAGCTGTCGCTTGATTAACCAGATTCCTCTTCCCCTTGTATTCGAAGCATGCAACACAAAGATCCAGTGCATTTAACAACAGATTCAACCTATGAAATGAAATATGATAAAATAAAAATCAGTGTGTAGGGGCGGGGCATTCTTTTGGTGTGTGGGTGTGTCCCTTCTCACCTTGATATTGATAGTGTAGCCCACCAGTGCTGAAGGAGGGTGGGGTCAATGTTCTTGAGTACCCACAGGAAGCACACTAACAGGTTCCTAGTACTGGCTGGACCGACTGTCTTATCAAAGGATGCCTCCATATCCTTATAAGGTAAACAGAAGAATGATACACGTACATATACATGCACATTAACATAATATGTAACTATACATGTAATCACATACATGTATAGTGTTCGCAAGTAAATTGCTTTTGATATAAAAAATTATGATTGAAAAAAAAATTGTGATTATATTTTTCCTCCTGCCCACATCTCGTTACCTCCATCTCTAAGTTCCCATCAGGTCCTTCCTTTATCACCACTGATCTTCTGACCTCCGTGTTCCTATTGAAGGTTGCCGACAGGTTACCCCATCCATCACCTCCCTATCATACATATATCAACACAATAACTCCATTACTACCAGGTCATTAGCCACACCCCTCTAACCTTGTATAGTCTGGAGTAGTTATCCATCACAATGGATAGCAGTGGAAGGTATATACAGGCAATCCTGGATCTCTTCTCTGGTGAGGAATAACGGGTGTCACTGTCATGGCTGGCGAGGAGATCACGCAATACTTCAACTGCTTGTTCACGGAGTTTAGAGTTTCTAAAATTAATAAAAAAATAATTTGAAATTTTTATAGTGGGCGTGGCCTGACTTACTTTCCCTCCAAAACTTGCGCCAATTCCGATAGCAATAGACCAGAGAGATAATGATAGTGCCTGAACTCGTTACTCAGTTCCCCCATTATGTCCATATTTGGTATGCCCAGGTCTTCACATGCGGAACTAATGGATCCCGTGGGCGAGGAGGACTGGCTATTAGCCCCCATGGGGTAGAGCTGGGAGCCCAGGGGTAGGTTAAGGATAACATAGTGTTCATGACTGCATACAATGCGATAGAAATCAAGTTTGAACTCGGTTAGATTGAGATCAGCCGCAGCCAACGTGAACTATAATAGAATATAATGGTACATTACGTATGAATTTGTGTACTGTATTACATATAGAACTCTGGTATAGTTATTATTTCTGCGTAGTTTCATACCTTTTTGAGGTAGCATTTCATGAGTGAGAAGACAAAGCCTCTGTCCACAAGGGAGAAACAGTCATGGATAAAGAAAGCTAAACTAATATTCAGTTTACGAGAATATTGAACATTCTAGACAAGAGGATCAGAGAAACATTCATTATTATGATCAATAGCCCTCTCCCTCCCTCTCTCAATACCTTAATGTGTTTCTCTGCTATTTCTGATGACACCATTCCTACCAGCTGTTCCACCTCCTTCAGGAACTTCTGTGAAAACCTCGACCGCCTGTCCTCCTCAAGTTTACCCAGCTTCTGGAGTTGCTGACACATAGACTTGATCTGAAGGGGGAAAGTTTATTAAGCAACACATGACCACATCCCTCATAATGCCACACCCCCTTATTATAGCACACATACCAGTAGCTCAAAGAAGAACCATGCATTAGAATATACTGATGGTCTAGTGGCTGGATGAGCCGTAATCCAGTTATACACCAGTTCTTCATAGAACAGCTTCTTGTACGTTGCCTGAGGAGCATCAGGAGTGTCTTCTCCTTCTTCCATTTGTGGGGGCGGGCTTGTTGCTATGGTAACAAAAAACATTTATACCACCAGTTATTTCAATTTTGTTAATTACTTACGATTAATTGATGATTTTTGTCTCAGAGAGGCGGACCTTCGAGGAAATATTTCATCATCACTAAATAAGCGGGAAGACCTCTGATTGGCCGGTTGTCTGGCATCGAAGGCGGTCTGACTGGGTCCTTGTGGAGTTGCAAACACGTATTGTATATACGCTGCAAGGGTAATGTCCCTGCCATGCTTGTCTTTGGGGAGTTTGAGTTCATGAATACGATGAACAACATGAGCTAAAGAACCAAACGCAACTCGGGGTATTTCAGCTAAAGAGAGAGGGAGATAGATAAAATGAATGAATATTATTTTATTGAGTAATTTCGACTTGTTAAAGAAAATCTAGTTTTATGAAAAATCATAATCCAAGAATACAAGTAAACATAATTATATTCTAATTAATGCCAACCCAAAATCAATGTTGTATACAAATTACTCTCAGCACTCCTCTCGAGTGTACATATACTGACCAATTTACACAAGACATAAACTTGTAGCCATCAAAATCATTCATATTATATTCTAATTAATGCCCACCATGGCCACACCCATTATTAATTACCTGACTCATTGCCAATGGTTGGTCTGACTAACAGTGTACACAGACTGTTCAACATAAGATTAAGGAACTGCTGTAAAGGTTCACTAGAGGCCTCTTCCACCGCCCGAATACTGGCCACCAGACCCTTCTCCTCCACCTCACTGCCAAGGGACGAGTTATAGGTATAATAATCATCAAGGAAAGAGATTAGGCTAGAGTCCTGAGGATAAATAGACGACACCATCTTGAGGGATATCTTGAACACAGGGCGATGGTTATCAACCCATTTTAGATTAGGCAGGTGCACCTTTAGAGAGGGAATTAATGATTATATAATTAGGGGGTATTTTTAATTATGTTGGGTGTGGCTTACATCAGCCGATAACTGGCTATATGCAGCGGGAGGGTGATCAGCTGCCACTGCCAGACCCATTTCACCGATTTTAATCTGATTGTCTTGTAATAATGGAACCCACTATGGAATACAATAAGATATATAAAAAAATTAATAAAGAAATTACAAAAAAAAATACATATAGAAATGAGAGGAGCACAGACCCCAAACAAAAGTAATGAAACAAGCGGGGTTGGTATGAGGGAGCAAGAAAGATGATAATATCTTATTCTACTATGCACAGATTGCTAAAATGTGTTGTATTCCTTACAGTGCATCCAAGGAAGTTTGGTTCTTGTCTCAGAGGTACTTCTGGTTTGGGTTTCTGACAAGAGATATGATAGAAGGAGAACAACAGATGATGTTTGCTGGTTATCTTGGGAGGCAGTTCTATTTTGATCTCCTCATAAAACTCAGGTTGCCTGGATTAACAAAACAAAACGTCACACTCCATCTACTATTGTATAACCAAATATATCATACTTGTTATGATACTGGACTAAACACCACCACTCCCTCAAAAAGGCGGGGCCACTGGAACGGCCATATATGGCAGGGAGGATGTCCTCCTTTTCTTCTCCACCCATAAACTGCACTTTGATCCCAATGTTCCGTTTATTCACGCTCCTGAAGTCCAAACTCATCGGGTACACATAAAGGAAATTTCTATAGAGAGGAAGGGGAGGGAAAAGGTCAACACTCAATACAATCAATGAATGTATTTATGTACATGTACATCTTTGTAATAAAAGGAGATACAGGTCACATGACGATCACATGACTTACTTGTACGTTGTATGAGGTGTGTAGACTTCCTTGGCAGGAAACTCTTCGATCTCTCTGATTGGACGCCTGGTTCTGTTATCAGGAAAAGGCTCCACCTATACCCAAATAAGGAATATTATGGACAGGCAGTTATTGTAACTGTTACATTGTCTGTATACCTCAAACAGGTTCGAAGTCAGGCAACAAGGAATGTTTTCAAACGGAGGTTGTATGTCCATCTTGAGGTAGCCTGGAATGATCTTGAACTTCTTGCTAATGTTAGCTGTGGGCTTCCTCATTTCACCCAGGAAACGATAAAGATCTTCGTCAGTGAGCTTATCTGAGTCCTAGAGACAAAAGATATAAGATAAACAGCTAAAGCATTTGTAATACAGATATGTACATATATGATATACATTGATACATACGTATATGAAGTAACATACACTACATATACTGTAATAGTCAAACACTATACTCTAAACTATATGCAGGAATGAGGAAACCACAGGACCCAAACAAAAAGCAAGGAAACAAGCGTTTTTAGTGGTACGAGGGACCAAGAAAGACAATCCAATTGACTACAACCCTACTGTGCACTAATTGTGAAAATTTGCAGCAGTAAAGTATACAATATGTAAGTACAGTGCACCCTACATAGTGTGTAGATTTTATGGTGTTTCAGGAATACTGAGGCCATAGAAACGACCAATCAAAGCAAAGCTATTCTATAGCACTGATATCCATTCAGCAGTATCGTGAATTACCCGGCTATAAGTCTGCCAAATCATTATACAATTTCATAAGTCAACAAACACTTAGCAATGATACTGTACACAAGGAGGAAGACCCTGTCATTAATAATACTAAATATCAATAGCAGTTCATATACATGTATAATTTGGGAAAATTTGGCATCCTAAAAATTTTGCAACAATAAAATTTCGTGCACAAGTATTTCAGGAAGGAACATTTATCTGTCTAATTCTGCACATGGTGGAATTAAAAATCGAGTTGTTTGAAATACATACAGTTAACATGTACATGTACTTCAGTAGACGACACAACATATTTGTTATAACACAAAAACAAGTTAACTAAACCTGTTTCAAAAACATGTTTAGCGAGAGGGTCACGGGAGAGAAGTTCTGCGGTATGATGCACTCATCTTCATTGGGGTATTCCTCCAGACCCGATCGGCTGACCTGGGTAGATATATTCCCCGCCCTCCCTCCTTCCTTACGCCGAGGGACATCGGTAGAGATGGTCTTGCTCCGTTCCTGGGCTCCTATGTTACTCCCCGAGTTCCTTCGATTCGATGCGGTGCTGTCAGACCGATCCCTAGGACTGTCCTGGCTGGTGGAAGACTGGTGACTGGTCCCCATGGAGGACTGATTACCAGCAATCAAATCAATAACGTTTATAGCAGCCCAAGCAAAGGGCATCCGATACTGACCCAACTGCTTACAGTATAGTTTAGCGTTTCCTTTAACTTTATCATATGTCTTTTTCTCCCTTTCCAAGTCAGCGCCTCGGTAATAAGGCTCGGCCGCATCACTGATGTCTCCCTGTTGGAGCACCTTCTCTAGCTAAAGAAACAAAGCAATATGGTATTATTGGAGAATTAAGGAATGGATGTATTGAAGAATGAAAGTATGAGTACATGAGGAATGGGAGAATGAAACAATAGGACGTTAATGAATGCTCGGTAAAGCAGAATGGAAGCATAAAGATTGAGAGTATGAAAGAATAAGGTTATGGAATGAATGTATGGAAGAATAAAATTATTAGGTATGGGAAGAATGAATAGAAGTATGAAAGAGAATGAAAGTATGAGAATATGAAAGAATGAGATTTCTAATTAACCTTGATAACTACAAAGATGTCCCCATGAGGGTAGGTGATATTGAATATTCCCTGTCTGGCAAGAGAAGCCATTGCTGGTCTCTCTTCGTTATAATCATCCAGCATGCGATTGATTTCACTGGAGTTACAGTCCAAATGGAAAGTCTCTGATATCTTACATCGCTCACGAGTATCATAGAGTGCCACGGCAGCAAACATAGGCTCTATATCCAGGTCACACCTACCAGAACACAAGGGAAGGGGAGGAGGGAAGAGAGTAATGATTGTAAATATTAGAGGCCATTTTATGTACTTTAAATCTGATATTTTAATTAGTAGCTTTAACACATCATTCTCCGTGGGCGGTACAGTGGGGGTGCGGTTTTCCAATGATTCGTCTCTCTTGGGCAGTGGGTACACACCAAATATGGTCGGATGTCTGTTGGTCTCCCTGTCTCGCTGGTTGAGACTGTCCACTTCAACGTTATCCACTGGTTGGAGGAGATCTAAGAGCAGGTCATCAGCCTCTGCATCATCTAGATTATAATCAACACTATTCAACAATAAGAAAAAGAGAGAGACATTTAATATTAATACATGCAGGAATATATTCAGGTGGTTATTCACTTCGATGATATACTCTGACGATATAGCTTCTTTAAGTCCTCCTATGGGGGAAGAATAACTACTAATTCAATTTGAAATTCAATAATCCAACTATTTCATCTTTTATAATTCCCCATTTCTTCATTATTCCATTCTTTCATTATTTCATTCCTTCATCATTTCATTCCTTCATTATTTCATTCTTCCATTACCTGTGATTTCTCTCCCTTCTCCTGCGTCTGTTGGTTGGTGTCCACCTCGTAATGATGGGCAGGAAGGGTCTTGGCGTACTCGGCAGTTCGCTTGCAGGTCACAAACCGTTGCGCCAACAGCTGCTCTGACTGACCATGGAAGCTACCAAACCTAAAATCATTAATACAAGATACAATGATGTAAATAATATACCAGTAACTACTGTCGATTTTTAACAAATCTGAGTGAGCGGCCCTCCATACTAATTAGTACAAATAGTAAGCCAAAAATTCAGTAAATCAAATTTAATCTTCTAAATGAATAATTAGAGGTATAATTAAAAGGTTATCATTACTTTGTGTCAATGGCGCAATTATTTTGATGAGGCTTTTACAACAAATACAGTTGGAGTAAATTTTGAATACAAAGCAACAGTTGAAAAGCACAAAACTAGTTTCCTTTATCCAAATAATATACAACAGTCATGCATAACGTGTACTTGTCTGTAGGTGTACATGTAACTTACTACATAGTAAGCTAATATTAATGGTTGAACTCACTTTCTCTCGATTGTGACCCAGTCTTGAGTGAAGAATTTAACACAGTCACGGACTAAAGGGTCATCAGTTCGTCTAATAGAGAGGGAGGCAGTGAAGGGGGGGGGGAGGAAGGGAGGAGGGAGGGGGAGAAAGAGAAGGGAGGGTGAGAGGGGTTGGGAAGGCATTAATTTGTTAATAATGAGGTTAACGAAAGAATAACAAGATTCAGTAACAAAAATCAACATTAAACTACAAAAACCAAAACATAAACCAACTACAGAACACTAAACATACCAACCAACAACTGACACCACCCAATGAACCAATACCTGATATACAATACATATCAATATACACACACATACACGCACACACATACATGCCACAGTAATCAGTGGACACTATAACACTTTACCATACAAAAGGTCAGATTTATAATGCTACGTTAGCTGAACACTATTTTATCTCAAAGGTCGAATCCCCCACGCAATTTATGCCAAAGCACAGTTTACATGATATTGTTAAATCCAGATCACCAATGGACCATCACCATACACTATCCACTACTACTAGTGTTCAATCATTATCAACACTAATAGTGTTCAATTCCCACGTGTTTTTTATACATATAGTATAATATACATACGTGTATATAGTCTAGAGTACACATATACATGTACATGTCTGTAATATGTACATGTAACATGTGTGTGTATTTATTCGTTACTATAAGTGAGATATAAGCATTAACCTACATACTATACAAAGACACAATAAAATGTCATTAAGAACACTCCGTCGAATTAATGGTTAATAATTATTAAAGTACATTGGATGAATATACAGGGGATGATCATATTACACAATTACTCTCGTTCTAATGCTCTGTTTATTCTACCTCCCCTTCCTTCCCCTTATATTAGTCTTACTTTGCTTGTCCTGGTACTGGGAATGCGACAGTACGGAACTTCCTCTGTACAGTGGACGTACTCACGTCGCTATCAGGGAACAAGAGGAGATCCGACTGGTAATCACCCTGGATTACGTCCATGTTCTCGTGAACGAATCGCTCATAGTCCACAGGGTTTACAGGGTCAATGGAGTGTGATATACCAGTAGATGTTGTCTGGCCAGGTAGGCTCTGGAGGGAATTGACATATATATATAATCTGGTACATGCAATGATCAGCTTTACTTTTCTCTGCTTACCAGTAAAGGATCATCATTGCTTTCAAAACCAGACCCTCCTACAAAGTTCAACGTGGGAGCTAACACTTGCGGGGCGTCTGGTAATGCAAAAGCCTCTTTAACTTGCTCTCTGAGCTTCTCAGAAGTGCCACGACTAAATCATAATTATTATTTCATTTTCGTATAAAGTTTATCACGTACAACGTATTACCGTATCAAACTTACGTTGGCCTGTTTTCTACAAACGTCCTAACTTTCTTAGTACCTTGTGGATCAGCCATGGCCAGAACTCGGTTGCTTTAATCAAACTAATGCCCTCCTTTTACAACTCTCTGTCTTTCTCTCTTACAGAAAGGAAGTTGGGAAATTGGAATTATTTTGTGACGTCATTGTAAAAATCAACCACGCCCCTTTAAATTTGAAAGCCACGCCCTCAAAACACACCCGGTAAATTTTTGTATCATCATTGTATGTAGACTAGGGGTCATGGAGAGGGTTCTACTGGTCTTCTCTTTAGTGTTTCTTTGCCTCTGTGGGTTTTCCAGGGCGCAGAATAACGTAACTGAGTGTTCCAATAGCGTAGAGTGCAGTGATTACGATGTAGGCATCTGTAATAACAGGACTTGTAGCTGTATCTCCGATTTACCGGCTGGATGCTTCTTCACAAACAACGCCACTAACCAGTGTGAACTGGAGAGATGTGCTGTGTTCGTCAATGGTACGGATGTATGTCGGATTGGGACGAAGAGTAGAACGACTGCTCTGCTCCTGAGCATATTCCTGATAAATTTCGGAGCTGCCAATTTCTACATAGAGAGATACGACTTCGCCGTTGCTCAGATAGTGCTGGGTTTGCTGGTTTGTGTGCTTCAGTTTGGTGCTTGTGGTGCAGCGTGTGCAAGAGATGACAGCGACGAGACTAGCAAGCCCTGTGTTATTATGTGTGGTTTAAACGCTTTCTTCTCCTTGGCCATTTTCTGCTGGTGGATCGCAGATCTCGTGATCTTTTCACTCAATGACAGACAAGATGGCAGCGACTGTCCCTTGTATACCTAATCTAACATCACTCACTGAGTTTGTTTGGGTCCTTTTTAAGCCGATATAATTTTTAGTTCATTGTATGTTTGTTAGGGTTATCTATCTTAATCTTTTATGTCATGGTTTAATTAAATACCCTATTAAGATTTTATTATACTGTTTTTTTTTTTTTTCTGGCTCGTATTTCTCCAATTATGATACAAAATTAATACGTAATGAATTGATTTTTTTTTTGAATCATCATTTTGGCAATTAAAGTGAGCAATTAAAAATTAAACTTAACGAGAAAAAATTAATGACGATATTGCTATAAATCTGATAATTACAAATGATCACCGAACTGATCATTGACAATAATACAAGAGAATTATAATACATGAAAACTGTGTGTTGTTTGTAATCGATGATTATCAAAAATAAATACATACTGAAACATAACGACTGATGTAGAGGAGTGGAGAGTGGGCGTGGTCAAACATGGAAGCTCTCGCCACACCCACATGTTCCTTTAACGTTAGGGTTGTGGAATATGAACTCGCTGCCTAGTTTTGTCTCTATAAAGTCCATTTCTGTCCCCAATAAAGTGAGCTGGGCCTTTGAGTCTATCAGTACCTTAGCACCTGTACACACAATAATACAAATAGATACAAGTAAGTAAAGGTTGGAAAGTTCTGTTAAAACTTTCAGAACTGGATTAGCATTTTAGTGATTCGATTGCTTATTTATGCAGGCGCAGGTGCAAAGATGATAACAAGTCAGGCTCTTATGTAAAAAAAAACCCTGACCTGCCAAAAGAATGAGTAACCAATTCTATTACATGTACCCTACACAGATTGATGCATATCTGGGAGCAGGTCTATGTCTAAAGTGCTGGGAGTAGTGGTAACAATACATGCAAAGGAAAGCTGTCGGAAACCCATGTAAAACAACATCCATCTGATTAGATGATCAACAAGCCGGCACACCCTTGACCATTGAGTTACATGTACATGTACATGTGCGCTACAACTGAAGTGAACTCAACATAGAATACGACAAATTTATGTTTTTATACATTAACAATAACTTCAAGGTTGTTATTAACGTATAATTATGGTAATTTGAGGGCTTTTAAGTACCTAATGTGACAGAGGTACATGTAATTACATGTACCGTGGAATTCTATATTGCAGACACCATTGGGGCAACACAAAGTTTCCTCATTATAAAGGTGTCCTCATTTCAAAGGTAGTTTAGTATTGAAATGCAAAGTTTGGAAGCTTAGACAATGTCCTGATTACAGAGGTTCACTGTACTATCAAACAGTTAGCTAGTCAAGCATAACTGATACATAACGCTTTCATTCATGATTACCATACTGTAACTATATGTGCAGGGGCTGATATCATTGTTGGCTACATTGAAATCGCTTGTGATCAAACAGATCAAAGGGATGGTGATTGAATTGGGAAAGAATCCGATTTACATGAAATAATTATGTAAATCATTGTTTAGATAAAAGCAAAAAAACATGGAGTAAATGGAGAAACAAGGAACATACACAGGAAATACAGATTGAAATATTTTCTGGCGTCAAAAAATTATTTGATTCAACAGTTACACAAACCAAACAAATATATCCTATACTATGATACAAGCCAAACACTAATACAAGCAAATTACCAGTACACTAACTAATGCTGACTAAACCTCCCTAAAAGCTAACCATCTTGATTGACTTCTTCATCTAGCTTCTTTTTCTCTTTGGCATAATCTAGTGTATAAGAGAGCCCACTGCATCCTCGAGTACGAACTCCTACTCTTAATGCTAACTATTGAGGAATAAGAAAAGAGGCGGGGCATATAAAATCATAAGTTCATTTGCAGTATATATAAATGTAGCACATACCTTCACTGTGAAACAATTTTGTATAGCATAACTTAAACAGCAAATTAATGGGTGTGACCTCCAAAAGAGGTCACTCATGCATTTGATACACACCCACCATAAGGCAGAAAGCAATGGAAAAGAGAAGGCTGATCACCTTATCAAATAAAAGAAGTTGAAAATGCAAACTTTAGCAACTCTGGCTTGACTGTAAGGTTAGTTGACCATTAGCTTGATGTTTTCTAAAATACAATACAGCTAGTATATAAGGCTATTATATGTGTATTGCGAAACGAAGCATCTTTTATTCTATCTTGTACTCACTCGTTTCATACAAAACGAGCTTTTTTTTTTTCCTCCCTAAGGTGGGTGTGGTCAAAAAATGTAAGCACGTTTAACATGTTCAAATGACACTTCCTCAGGCTTTGAACTTTATAATTATTTGCGGTTCAACTCCAAACACTTAATGAATTATATTAATACGTAGAGACGTAACCAGAACCAAGTTCAAAATAAAACTTACAGCTTCACTATTATCAGATAACAACTCCTTCACTTTAGTTACAGCTGATGGAGTCTAAACAAATATAAAACAACAGTAAAGCAAACAAATATAGTAGGCCATTTCTATCAGTATTCTATTGCCCTACCAAAGTGATGGCAGCTCTACTGGGTGTAAACTTTCTGCTGGATCTGACAGCCCTGACAACCGACGACACGGCTTGCTGAGCCATTTTAGCACAAGGTTAAGTGGCAAAACGGAGTATCACCACTTTCCACGTGGTAAGATCAGACGAATAACACGAAACAAAGCTTATTTGACACCAGGTTACCAAGATTTCTGAATGAACCTTCAAAAAGCTTATGCAACCGACAGCAACATTATTCTAATTAGTGCGCACCAATTATTTAATAACCCTTTAAACTTGTAAGTTAAATTTTTAATATTAAAATGGCGGATAAGGACACCTTTTTGCTTGAGAGTATACTAGAGTCATTTGAAGAGATAGGGTATGGTTCTACGCATGCATTACAAAATTTTAGCCTTTAATATTTTTATAGCTATGATGGTCCTTTATCTGACAAAGAGCAATTAAGATCAGCAACTAATGAAGCACTGGGCAGTGTTGCCTTCATCGATCTGATAGAGATGTTGTGTTCTGAGCTTAATATACTGCTAAACATGGATGAATCAGTCACTCGACCCAGTGGTAAGATATACGTATTAGTTTCCCCTGTGTATTGTTGGCTATTCAGCTTGCAAAGGGTTATTCATGCATGCATGCTTTCCATTCATTGACTGTAATGGTAATTAATTATAAATCTGAGTGTGTGGGCGGAGGGTTATAGTATTTATTTTGTGTGCATATGTCCGTCTATGTGTTAACATAATTATATTTTCTAAATGTATACTTTCCCTTTGCCATGTTTAGCTTAGTAAATCAGCTTTACAGATGCAATTTTGATTTCTATTTAATGCCTGCTTCATATGTCTCATTTAGGTCCTAATGATTTCGAGTCGTTCTGTATGGAAATGAGGTCATTCGTATCAGAACTGGGTTGTCCCCACCGCCCCCTTACTGATGACCTCACAGCCCTATATAAGCTCACCAATAAACTAGTACTTCTAGGTGATCATTATGCTATTGATTAGAATTAACTTTTTTATTCCAACCATTTTTGGGACAGATTTCCTCGTTTCCCAGCTCATGGCTGCTCGGTTAATATACCTTCGAAAACAGAAGAAGAAACAAGGACTTGAAGATGATTTACTTAACGTGACTACTGACACACCTTGTACCGGGTTAAGTTATGAATAGTTATTTATTCTCGTGTAGGTCAATCCCTATAGTGTGGCTGGTAATCTAGCTGCTATTCTCAGGGTTTACGGTATCAGTAAACCTCCATCACATGTAACAGTCTCCATGGTACTTGATAAGATCATTACTAAGGTAAATGTATACTGCATAACATTGATCCACCATTTTTGTTCACATTGAATTGATGCTTATCCACATGTATTTCTTCCTACATGCTTGACGCATTAGCTATTACACGTAGTTGTATTTTAAATATATGTAGACAACACTTGATGGATTCCATACATCTGTTGCTGTAGTATGTATGTAATACTACCCTCTGTAACCATGACTGCTTTGGAACCAATATTAATCCCATTGTTTAGTGCTTTATAGAGAGGAGAACCTCTCTTTAGAGGCTTGAAGTGTATACAACATAAGAAATCTAGCTTTAAAATTACAGAACCTTTAAAATATGTTCAAGTGCTATTAACAGAGGTTTTTTTTACTAACTGTAAATGTAAAATCTTTATTTCTAGACATTATAGTTTCAAAGGTAACGTATTTTCTTTGTCATATTAGACTAAAGAGCTTGTCTCCAGTGCCCCTCCGGAATACATCACTCCGTCCCTCGTTACACAGGGTCTTACCCCCAAACAGTGGGGAAGACTAGACCAGATTAACGAGGCACTAACGGAGGAGTATGCCCTCAGGAGACGTATGTTACTCACCAGATGTAATGTGACTGTGAAATCATTCAAGTGGTCGGATAAAGCTAAGGTAATTATGGAATCAGGAGGAAAGAGAGAGGGGGGGGGATAGGTCTGCATTAATGAAGATCAAGGCTTCAAAGTGTGATTATTTGTTGTGCTTTATTTAGAATAAAAGAGGGTGTATTAGTGTGCATTAATTAGAATAAAAGGGTCTATAATTTAGTATTACTTATTGTCCTCTGTGATGGTGTGCTTTAATTAGGATAAAGAGGAAGAGTTTTCCTCTGTCTACCAAAAGAGGCTAGTTACGATGCCTGAAAGAGCTCCAGTACTGATAGCAAAGGTTTTAGCAACTAAGAAAGGTATGCAATAAAGAAATAAACAAGTTATGAATGATGAGTGTTACTCTTAAGTTTGATCGTTAGGGCTCAAAATGCCATCCAACCCTTCCTATTGGTTTATTCCACATTTGCGACTTACCACTCTAGGCAAAATGTGTGTGTGTGACTGTGTAACTGGTGTTTAAACTAATTAGAAAGCTGGAATTACTATGATACTTGTGCAATGATACGAAGGCAATTTGATTCTTTGACTCGTGTTTTATGTTGCAAATTTGGAATAGACTGGGATTTTGATCAACATGTCATGTTGTAATTTTTTTTTTTGTCTCCTGAAGATATCCTGTCGATAGAGCGAACTAGTTCTGGTAGTGTAAGGAAGAATACTGAATGTGATGTGAACAAGGTTCTGATGGGTAATGTCCCCGACAGAGGAGGACGTCCCAATGAGACACGCCCACCACCTGAAATGCCATCATTCAAGAAAAGAACCGAGCCTTCACCTCAAGAAAAGAGAGGTATGGCTATTTTATAATTAATTGATTATGCGTTAATTAATTATTAATAGAAAGGGGCGGTCATAAAGGCGGGAAAAGAGGGGGACGAGTTCAGGGAGGTTAGCCAATAATTATGTAGTTAATTAATTGATTATTAATTAATCATGAGATTGTTATTAATATTCAGGTTGGTCTGGTAGTGGAGGAAAGGGGAGTGGCGGAGGTGGCTACCAAGGTGACTGGAGTGGGAATGGTCAATTCGACAATAATGGGGCACATTGGCAACAGGACTCAAGTTATCAGGGGTACCAAGGTGGGTACCAAGGGGCCGATTACAGTGGGTACCAAGGGGGATACCAGGGGAACGATTATGGAGGTTACCAAGGAGGTCATGGAGGGTACCAAGGTGGTCATGGAGGATATCAAGGGGGCGGAGCTAACCAAAGAGGAAGGGGAGGGCGTGGTGGTCAGTTCCAGCGGCAATATAGTGCTCAGAATCCGAGACAGAATAACAGTGGACGCCCTCACCCACAGAGACAGTACAGTGACCAACAATACTACTATTCTTAATAAATTTTTTATGTTAATCGTTAAATAGTATATAATCTTGTTCGATCATGGAAATTATTTATGATGCCATTTTACAATGACCTTTTTCTTTTCTATAAATTTAATGGATGAATTTTTTATTCTAATAAAGTTAACGAAATTCATTTAGCTTTGTCTGCATAATAATTATGGATGAATATCCGAAATGCATGCATGGATATGTGATAATAGCTAGAGAGCTAATTTGATAGGTGTACGGTTACTATAGTTACTGTGCTCTGGACGCACCTCGCCCCGCCATTCGATTGTAGAAAGGTGTCAGATATCTAAACTGGACAAAGGATAATTCTGTAAGCTGAACTTTAGCTGATTATTATCCCCCCACATCAGGCGGTGAGTCCTCTCCATAACGATTATGTTTTCGGTGTCATTGATAGTGCAGTGGGTAGCACAAAGTACAGTTAGAGCGATCTTCCCCAAAGACACAGCAATGTCCGACAAAGTCGCCAGAATCCACGAGCTCAAGAGATCCCATCCAGAAAACATCAGTGTCGCCTGCTTCGAGCAGCAATACTACGACTCCCTGTCTCCTGCTCTGCAAGCCAGGTTCCTCAAATGCCTCAACTCCGGCATTGAGAATCCAGACTCCCAAGTTGGATGCTATGCCTGCCAGCCTGACGATTATGATGTATTCAAGCCATACTTCATCAAGGTGCTGGAAGCATATCATAAAGTCGATTTATCCAGGACCAGGCACGTCAACAACTGGTCCCTGCAAGGAGTCCCTGATCTCCCATCCAGTGGTAAGCTGGATTTGGCTGAACTAGGCCTACCTCAGACCTCAATGCGTGTCCGTACTGGCCGTAACCTGAAGCGATTCCCCCTTCCTGGCGCCATGACCAAACAGGACAGGATCGAGCTGGAAAGGGCAATGGGGAAGGTGTTCGAGAAGCTTTATGATATGCCAAACTTCGGAGGGCAGTACTACTCCATCACCCCCGGACACCCCAACTTCATCAATGAAGCCCAGTATCAGCAGCTTGTGAAGGAGCATCTGATGTTCAAAGACATGAGCTCCGATACTTACCTTGTAGCAGCTGGAATATCTGAGGATTGGCCGTATGGTAGAGGGTGCTATGTCAGCGATAATCGTGGCCTCATTATTTGGGTTGGTGAAGAGGACCACCTGCGTATTATCAGCATGAAGAAGGGCTTTATCCTGAATGATGTCTTCAATAATCTCAAAGCAGCTCTTGACGTCATTGAAACCTTGATCGAAGGAGGCTGTGCTTTCTCTGACGAGTTTGGAGTGGTGACTTCCTGTCCAACCAATATCGGTACAGCCATGAGGGCCTCCATCCACATCAAAGTACCCAAACTGACAGCCGATGGTACTGATAAGAAAGCCAAGGCCATTGCCAAGCCCCTGGGTCTGTCTGTACGTGGTGTAGGAGGGGAACACACCCCTATCGGAGCTGATGGTACCATCGATATCTCACCATCGGCAAGATTCTGCATCTCAGAGGCAGAAATTATCACTGCATTGTACAAGGGAATCAAGTTACTCATGCAGAAGGAAAAGGAAGCTTAGAAACACATACTGTACATGTATATGTCCCATATCTCAGGCTATATACACATACATACGTATTATGTTTTTGTTAGCTCATAAATCGTTATAATAAAATCTTTTGTAATAGTTTTGCTATTAGAGATTACAAAATGTGTCACAGGCCATTATGTGCATGAGAGGTACTTCGAGTTACGTAGGTTTTCATAATGGGAGGGGCTTGTGAAATTTAATTGAATCATCTATGATTAAATGTCTTGATAATCCACTGATAATCTGATGGGGAATTAGTGATGACTTTATTTGAAAAGAGACGTTCTCTTCATTGTTTGTATAAACTCATCCATCGATACTAAACCATCACCGTTCCTATCAGCCTCTTCAATCATTTCCTCAGCATCGTGTCTAGTTAACCTATTGGAAGGGACCAGGAGTAACTATGTGTGGCAATATACGTATACGTACCTATGATGTGGCATAGCCTATCCTAACCTATATTAGTCTAATATATAGTATACATATCTTATTGCAAGCTGGGAATCAATTTACATGTGTATACCACCCATAATTTATTACAATTATAGGCTAGCTAGGAACCATGCATGTATATCTACCATGCATGACTAAAGGTACCTTAATCCGACTTGTTTTGATGCTTTCAGGATGTCTCCACTGGACAGCTGCCCATCCTTGTCTTGATCGAGATTTGTGAACGTCTATAAATGGAGCATGAATAAAAAGGATCATTTCCGTCATTCTATTATACAGTTTATAAAATGTACTGACTTGCTTTATCTCGTCGAATAGATCATAATCATCTCCTTGAAGATGATCAACAAACTGAAGGAGATTATCAAAGCTGAAAAGCATGTCTCCTCCCACTGCAATGGTTGCTGTAGAGGGCGTTGGCTCAACTGATGCATCTTCAGAGGGCAGCATGCTAACTGACTTCATCTCTTCTTCTTTGATAATGGTTTGCAGTTGAAACCTGGAGCACTTGAACCCAAGCACCCTCAAGATCTTCAGTTATGATAAACATACTAAGATAACCCAGTGAATCTGCTTGACATATTGATAGCCTGTTACACAGTAGATCTATACCTTTCTCAGATCATTCATTGGCACGCATCCTTTCTTTGCTGGATCGTACACATCAAAAACAGTTCTCAAATCTCTGGTCTCTTGAGGTGTGAAAGGATTTCTTTTAGCCGCTAGAGCGTCTGCAGTTAGTTCTTCCATTCCACTAGCCACACCCAGTAAAATAATTAGGCTTGGTGGGTGACGCCCTAAAAGATAGACTTGTGTACATAATTAATTTTTATGAATAGTAATTAATGAAAATAGTTTGTACTCCATGATCTTAACATAAAAAAATTATAATTTATGCTAATAATCAAGTAATAATGAAAAAAGATTAAATCCATAATAAATCTAATAATTATATCACATAATCATGTAACTACACTGATAACTTGACTATTATACTTATCTATCACTGTCTTTTTTATCACTATCTGTTTTATCAGGCAACACTTTAGCTTTATCAATGGGATAATGATCCGTTTTGCCATACTTCTTGTCAATCTACAGTAACGGAACCAAAACCATGACATCAAAATAATACTGACACATCAATTAATACATTTAATTATATTTATCATATTAATTATTATTTACTTGATTGTTATCTGCAACTTGCTTCTCCAAAGCTGACAAATCGTTCCTATTCTTTCTATCGAGATATATTAAATAGTAGAGGTAGTTCCATTTGTTATGGTCCTCTTTAACGTGATCCCTAAACCCCTATACAATCAAATAATTATGGAGGGATAATACACACTGATACCAGCTGAAGAGGAAGCCCCTTAATCAACTGAGGATAGAATTGGAATAGTTTTATTGCTAAACCATCATTACGTATAATAAATGGGGTTCCTCCCCTTCCACCTCCGCTGTATGTATAACTATATTACACTTACTTTGCCATTTCGTTCAAACTCCTCTGTTTCCCTTCCACAAATAAAGCAAGCTTTCACTTTATTGCTCTCAACTTGATCCTACAAATGCAAGAATTAGGAGTGCATATAACATTACATGAAGCATGCATTCACCCTTTCTTCTCTTAAATCGGAGAACCTATCTATCAGGACTGCGGTAACAATGTTCAATATGATTGTGGTGACAATAATAAAGAATGGCAGATCAAAGAACAATGCCCGTAGAGCATATTGGTTGTAAGAAGGGACAGCATTATCTCCCTGGGCACCAATAGTGAATGGAATCGCCTGCAAATAGATATTATCAAGGTAAATAATTATGTATGTAAGTATATTTGCTCCTTACAGGTCCTAATGTATCTAATAGTCCTTCCCTTGTCACTGATATATAGCACTCCCATAGATTGCTGCAGAATAGAGGCGTAGACGGTTCGAAGTAGTCGTGAAGGAAAATGAATGAACCCATGGCAAACAGTAATAGCACTCCAGCAGAAATAAAGAACACAAAACAGAGTTGTTTACCTGTTAGTATAAATTATAGGCTAGTCAATGGAAATAGTACTGTACAAAACTCACGAGCTCTAGCCAGAGCTGTCAGTATATACTGTACCACGTCTACTTGTAAGAACACATAAAATAGACATATACAGTAGGTATAGCCTCGTAGAGGGATGGCAATAATGGAGGATATGAGAAATACCAGTCGATAAACGGACTGAAAACCATAGAAACTTATTTTAAAGTAACCATCATCATTGTTATTGTCATCGTAAAAGTATAGCTCCTCTTTGTAAGGTTTGGAAAAGTCCGCTTTGGAAATGTTGCGTCGTTTCTGCTTTAGCCTCCAATCCTTGGGACAACGATCCTTTAAAATCTCTTGGTGGGAGACCCAACGCTTGAACGATTGGCTTAAAGAATGAAACATAATGATAATCAAAATAATAATGGCTAAAACAATAATTAACACTCACGATATATTCTCTGTAGTTGTAGTGAAGAAGGCTTTAAAAGTAATTTTAGGCCACTCCTTAACTATGAACTCTGCATACATCCAGGCACTGAGGTTCATGTGAATGATTCCAAGGATCAATTGAAATAGAGGGAAATACCACGTGGGTACATCGGGATACGTGATCCGGTTAGGAAGCTCACCAGTAGCATTATATGTACGGCTAAACAAGAGATAGATATAATAGAAGATATTAATAAAGTATATTATTGTTTGAATAAACGTACTCCGTGGGTACCACAAGTACAGCCAATGTTAGTATATTGAGAAGAACTGTGAGGAATAGTAGTAACAGATGTCGTGGAACACTATAGGAATATACGCAATGGACTTATAGTCAGTCTACAAACACTCAATTGTATAGTTAATTAACCTAGCTTTATGATTCAAAATGCACACACACGTACACACACAATACAGTACTGCACAGTTATATTTATATGGATTCATCAGGCTTACATACCTGGTTTCAAACAGGATTCGATAGATCCACAACCTTAACAAACTATCACTTTTAATGAACTACAGTAAGTATTATAATTATTGTATGTACATTAATATAGACAGCTGGTATTAACCTCATATTGATATTGAGCATTCCATCTAATGGCACGCCCCCATTCGTTAAATTCGGTGAGATTACTCTCGTGGCTCTCCTCAGAAATGGCATTGGTGATAGTGTCTTTGTCTTCCTCAGATATTTCATACTATTGGAAATTATATAAACTTAATCCATAACTAAAATTAATTATCATATTTGCATGTACTGTATAGCCGGAAATATTTGCGAGAACAAAGTTATGCGATTTGCTCGAAAATGAGGAAGTCCAAAACATTGCGAAATTTAATTAATGCGAAACATGGGGGCATGACTGGACAGCCAATGTATAAGAAATTGTATTGCAGATTTAATTTGTGCGATTTTTTCTCACTCGCAAAATTGCACGATTAAATTCCTCGCAAAGTTTTCCGGCTGTACGGTATAATACCAATGGTACTGTAGGTAAATTTTGCAATAAATTTTAGATTAAATTTTAGTTAAAAAAAAAATCATGTAATCTATTGTTACAATATACCATAAAACTGCTAAAACTCAATGAAAAATATAAGCATGTGAATTATAAAATATCGAAGTACAGTAATTATATTACAATGAATGTTAATGAGAAGAAGACCAACTTGATGACAATAGTATACTTAAGTACGTGCAAATTACAATGTATTATATCTTACCAAAGGATCGTAGTCAAAATAAACTCTATTCAGTATTTTCTTATCTTCTAGCTTGTCTGGTACGTATAAAACTTCAATACAACGTGAACGAGCCTTGAAGTCCTTCCATAAATCATGCTGTGAAGCGATCCAATGTTCCATCTTGTTGAACACTAATTAAAATCACAATGACTCAACCAGCGAGGAGAGAGGGAATCTCTTCTTACCTAATTCATCGACGCTAATATTTTTACAAGTTGCTACCAATCTCAATATATGATACGCCTCAATTTCCTGCAATTTATCAGTAATTAATGTATAGTATGACCACACCCCTTCTACATTACATGATCACACCCATTTACCTCCCAATTAAACATGGCATTAACGATGACATCCAGATTAACGTCTTCCGTGAAGTTAGCAATGAGAGCTGTACTCTTGTCAGCTGTTTCTTCCAACAGTACCTGAAGCAGTTCAATTGCCTTTTTATTTAATTCTTTCTTCTTCTTCTATTATAAACCACATGACCATGATATAATTTATCACATAAATAAAAATGCAGATGATTACTTTAATTTTTTCTTGCTTTTTCACACTCCATTTCTGAGGACAAAAGCAATACAATGTCATGCAATTAAATGAGTGGGCGTGTGTAACTCACATCTGTCCGTATGATATCATCATCAATGAGATTACTCAACAGGTAATTGATAGTGTCCGTGATCTGACACTGGAATACTGCCTCCTGGTTTTTGAAACTACCAGCCACTGTTTCAATGAGTGCCTACAGAAATATCCAGGGGATGTTGGTATAAAATCAGATTTCACTGTCTGTTTTCTAATAACCTGAATAGCTTTTTGGATGAGGTCAAGATAACGAAATACTCTTTCAGGGGACTTTCTTCCCAAGTACATTAGTGTTTTCTTGTATTCTTCAATCAGTATATCCAGGAGTATGGCTATACACTTGATTATATCTAATTTCTATAACACCAAAAATAAATAACTCAACTATATACTCTTTTAATTCACTAATAACTTGCTTTAAAAGATTGATTCTGGTCGAGCAGGAATCGTTGCATCTTTTTATGCTGTCCATCACATAGAGCGGAAATACAATCCAATAGAATACCAGCTGTACGAATACTGTCATCTAATGACTCCATTACCTATAGGGGTTTTACCTTATATTAATTAAATATAAGTAATTAATTAATATTTAATTACCAGTGTTCCACCATATACAGCTTCGGTAATAAAGGTTGCTACAAAAAAAATCATAAAGAAAAAAAACTTAAAAAAGCATTTCAGCACTTCTCTGTATAAAAATTCATGGGATTACTTTCTTTTTGTTCACATTTTTTCCTTTCATTTGCTCCATCAACTTCTTCTAGAGCCAGGCCTGGCTTAACTTTAACACTGAAAACCATATAAACTATTTCATAACTAACAATAATTAACCCAAGCGTGGGCGGAGAGAGGGTTATAGTAGTCAGTTTGTGTGTCTGTCTGTGTGTGTGTGTTACCGCGTAATCTCTGTGGATACTTGATAGTAGAACTTCACTGACACTCCATTGAAGGCGCTTGATGTCGATCCTTCCACGATTCAAAGAACTTTTCAAAACATGGCCAAGGTGAAGACGAAGATCTTTGAGTACTTTGATCGATAGTTTT
>JAYJLX010053193.1:0-11036 GCA_036873525.1 Chalinula nematifera | reverse complement strand
ATTCTTACTGCTGAATTAACTTTAATAACTACTAGAATAAAATGGCCGTACACAACAGTATAGTATCAACACTGTATTATAGTATACCATATTAGTTCTAAAGTTTTTAACTCTAATTAAGCGTTTAACATAATTTTAAAAGCAGCAACTTCTCCTTGATAAAGAAAACGGTGAATTTTTCGTTCGTTTTTGACAAGAAAGAACTCGATAAACGGGGCCAACGCTAGACTTTTGTTGCGAGTGAAAACCTTCTTGTTGAAAAAGACATGGTTAAGAAACTTCTGACTGTCTTCAAAGGTACACCAGGAGATAGAGGAGGACTCAAAGTTTATAATTAGCTCCCCACAAAATTTGTAGCGGCCTCAAACGAAGAACTATGGATGGCTGAAAGACAAATTTGAGGTAAATTTTCGAGCACTCCTACTTTTATGTATGGGGAGCGACTTGAAATTTTCATGTGATATAAAACGACATAGGCCGATTTGTTTGAACACTCTTGAAAGTTATATCAAACGAACAAGGAAAGCTTGAAGTTTGTGGATTTCGGCCCACAATTTTAGTATCTAGCTTATTTTTTTAGTTACAAACGAATAAATTCAATTTTCCTACTCTTTTACATACAAATTAAATTACGTAAAATTCAAATAATTCAAAAATTGGAGGGCGTGACCATCAATTTCTGGACATGTTATATAGATCTATGAATCCTAATTTAATTATTAGACTATAATTATAGTAAAGTCCCCTAACTTTGAACGTGTTTTACAATAGCCAAATTATCAAAAGAAAAACGATTCAAAGCTCATATATGCTAGACAAAATAAGGCCAGATTTTATACCAATCGATTCATTGTTACCTTGAACAAAGCAGTTTCGTTACAACAAAATGGCCATCAGACGAAAGGGAGTCCCTGAAAGCAAAGCAGAAGAGGCACCTGTCGCCTAATTTCGGACGGAAAAGTTAGCGACAAACAAGCACAATCTTCTTCGTCTTTCATCAAAACCGTTTCTAGTCGACGCTAGTGTTGAGTATCGATCTGCAGCTTCTTCCATCACATTGATGATCGTCGTGGTCTCGAGTTTTTTTCCAATGAAGCGTTCTGGAGTTATCGTCGTGTAAACAAAACCGTTTAAAGCGGTCCGGGTGCCTAATTTCGGACGTGCGGGTTCCTAATTTCAGAAATTGCACTTAAAGGAATAGGCGTCCGAATTTAGGGGGTGTACGAAATTAGGGGACTATACTATACTTACTGATTAATTTTTAATTTTTTTTATAATATATATATATAGACAAAGCTGAGAAGGAAGGACTGACTGTTGTTGAGTATACTAAATCAGTAATCAACCAGGGTAGAAATCATCCAGTGATAGATTACACCCCTTACCTTGAAAGAGCTGCAGCTGAAGGCACTGTGGCAACAAGACTATCCAGTATTGGTGAGTTAGTCATGTACAGTATACTTACCAGATAGAACTGATCCTTCCCGGCGCCGTATGAAGGACAGATCTGGGCTATACATTTACAGCATACTCAGTATGAGCACTTATTCAAAACTGATATAGTACTAATATAATATTTAAGAAGTATAATGCCGGGCTTCTAGATATTTGATACACGTGCAGAACAATATAGGCTCCCTTTTTGGTTTATTTGAACATAGTCATAAATCATGTGCCACGGTATACTAGTAGCAATTACTTAGTCAAGAGAAGTTGATATGTCTACTTTTGTCGGTAAAATTCCTGTGCTAAGCTATATAATGAAATATATAATAAATATTGCCATATCCGCGGCCGTTTATTGATAAATAATTTAATTGTAATGTATACATGCTTTTGGTGTTAAACTGCATCCAAAACATGATCAAAGACGCCGCCAGACACGTGCTTGAATTTGACCGCGCCCATTTCGGGGCAAAAAGCGTTCGTTTTGTATGGAGCGAGTACGAGGTGCAGTAAAAGGCGCTCCGTTTCTCTTGTTGCATGCAATTTCAGAAAACATCGAGCTATTGGTGGACTAACCTATGATACAGGAAACCCATAGTCAAGCCAGAGCTGCTAAAGTTAGTGTTTTAAACTTTTTTTGCTCAATATAAGACGATCGCCCTACTCTTTTCCATTGCTTTCTGCCCCGAGGTGGGTGTGTATAAAATTGCGTGGGTAATGGTCGCACCCGTTTGATGTGGTTTAACACCGAAAGTATGTATAACAATATAGACTTAAAGATATTCATGAATCATGCATGTCCACAAATAATTGTCTAATTATAAGATATCTTAAAACCACTATTAGGAATCACATTGCCATCATACATTGTATGTGTTGCATGCATGTGTTCCATTTATTAATAATCAGTACTACAAATGCTATAGACCCCATTGCACGATGACGTCATTCTGAAGTTATAACCATTTTTAATAACTAGATCGGCCATTTTGAGGGACAACGCCCATGGTTAAGGAGTGGAAGAACGATTATTTTGTCATTTATTTCCAAGAACGCAAAAGATATTGGTGAAATAATCACTTTATTTGTTTATTTATATTTTTCTGCATTGCATTATACCTGAATGAGATTTGAAATGAATCAATTCCACGAAAACGCAGTCCCCCCAAGATGGCCGAGTATCCGATAATTTACGGGAGTATACTAAAGATTAAATGGTTAATTAATGATGACGTCACATGCACTGTGCAATGGGTTTATATTGGCTTAAGACCAGATGGCTTCAATTCCACTCTATTCAAAGGGTGTGGTTAGCCGGACTATATAGCCGAACAGCAGCTTGAGCTTTTTAGTCGTAGTCTAAGCATGGAGGCGGTAAGAAAAAGAACAGAAACAGCATCCAAGATCTTTTAGGTAAACAAAATTAATACCATGTCCAGAAATTACTTTAGTTGTCATGCTAACAATACGATGTAAATTTCATGATCAAAGGTACTTTCTCTGTAGACATTTTACACTCGAAAATTTTGAGTGCTTTCTTTTTGCAATTCATACTCTTTACCATTGGAAAAAATGGCGTATGAACTCGAAATTTTCAAGCGTAAAATGTCTATAGAGAAAGTACCTTCGATCGATTTCTTTCTTGGTTTATCGGTTCCAGGAAGGGTTGAAATTTCATAATCGAGACGGCAAGAGAAAATTAAAAATTATTCCTTCGAATTGCAACAAGGTAAAGTCGAGTCTCCTACTCGCTGCCATGTAAAAATTTATTTGCATTGGACGTGTGCATGGGCATGAAATTTATTGTTACCATGACTACAGTAAAATAATTTCTGGACATGCTATATCAACTGGTGTTAGAAGTCGAGGGAGACACTGAAAGAGATAGAATGCTTGGACGAAGAGGAAAGTGGACCATCAGCAATGTCTCCTGTATGCTTCGCTTTTGTTATGGACACTGTTTGTGATTAGTCTACAATATATTCTTACTTTTGAATTTTTTTGTTGTTCTTTTCAAATAAAAAAACCTATATAATTGTATTCTTGTGTAATTTCGGAAATAATTGCACTCGCCTTGTTTGTTGAAGCATATAAATTACACTTGGCTGCACCTTGTGTATCATTTGCTTATGCTTCAACAAACAGCTAGCGGCTTGTGCGATTATATTATATAGTATATTTCCCGAATTACACTCAAATCCATGTTATTAATTATAATTACATGTTCACTTGTTATACTCAACGTGTATTATACATAGTCAGTTATGTAATATTTTATATACTATTTTTTATAGGTCTGTTTGGTGCTGCTGGTACTGGTAAAACATCAACGGCAAGACTATTAACAGACCAGGAACCAGTGTACGAACATGACAGCACACCAATAGTGAAACCAGAGGAATATTACAAAGCCACTGAAGACACTGATGGTACTAATGCTGATGAGGACAGTGACTTGGATTCAGAGTGTGAAGAACCAGCACCAAAACGTCGTAAGGTCCAGCAATGTGTTCGTTCTGCTAAGCAAGAGATATTGATTGCTAAGGGAGATGGTAAAATTAATGAATGGATGCCAGCAACTGAAGAAGTGTTGATACATAGGTTAGGTAACTGCGTAGCTACAGTTGCAGAGCAAGAGGCGGGCACAACTCAGGGTGCTGAGTCTCGCTGTTTGTTTATCGATGGGTTTTCAATGGGTAAAAGCAAAGTGATTAGCAGCGTGGGCGGTGTTAAGGCAGATGCATCAGTAACCCATCATACTGATGTGTCAGCAACCATAGAAAATCCCATTGCCTGTGTGAATGATCTCACTGAAAGCATTCTCGAATTCGTCAAGTCCAAGAAAGATCTGCTAAAACTTGGTATCACCCATTTTGTGAGTCTGTGTGATACTGGGGGGCAGGCTGCGTACCTGGACGTTGCTCCTTCTCTGTTGAGCTTTAATTCAGTCAATGTTGTTCTCTTTAAGCTTGATGAGAGATTGGATGATCCTGCTAACTTTTTCTATTCCGTCAAAGGTCAAACCGTTGGCCACGAAAAGCGACAAATAACCACACGATCGCTTATCCGTTCAATGGTGTCTTGTAAGTCCAAGATCATGCCACCAAGGATCAAAGGTAAATTGGCAAAAGGTAGTCAATATCGGAAGCCCGTGTTCATGATGCTTGGTACACACTTAGATGAGTACAAGAAAAAGGAAGCCAGTGGAAAGTGTCCCCAAACCAAAGAGGAAATAAATGCCACTCTGAAAAGTGATCTATCCAATTTTGAAGATAGCCTCTTTTCAATTAATGGTAAGACGGTATTTTCCTTGGATACACGTGCAAGAAATCATGTCACAAAATCTTTTGCCTCCAAGATTCGAAAAAAAGTGATGGAAAGGTATGTTCAAGTAGAAATACCAGTTTCTTGGTATATTTTCCATCTGGCCATGATTAAAATAAAGCAGTCCAACAAGGAAAGATATGGCATGATTTCCTTATCTGACTTGAATGGTGTTGGTACCGTGGTTATCAAAATGCCTCCAGGAGAAATTCAAGCTGTTTTACAATATTTTCATGATTTGCGCATCTGCTTATATTACCCGACTGTAGCTTCCAAGGTGGTTTTCACTGATCCACAATTCCTATTTGACAAGATATCGGAGATTTTCGCTTTATCGCAAGGTGAGGGCAAAAGTCGAGTGACCATGAAAGAGTTCGATAAGCTCACCAAATATGGGAAATTCAACAAAAGTATTTTGGGAAGTATTTGCAAAGGGTTCAGTGAAATGTTTTCTGAAGAAGAGTTCTTATCACTCTTATGTCATCTTTTGGTATTGAGTAAGATCCCCGACGACACTGGTGACTACTTCATGCCTTCTGTTCTTGCTGAACATCCAGACCCTTGTGCTGAATTTTTCTCCTCTAAGTCTTCCCCATCAGTTGAGCCATTACTGCTTTCATGGAATTCAAGTGTTCCCAATGGTCTATTTACCTCACTAACGACCAGTATTCAAGCTGCTGAAGGAGTCAACAATACTCGTTTCATCATGGCACCTTCCGATGAGCAGTATCGGAATAGGATAACGTTGAATTGCCCCGATCTCGCCTGCCAGGTTAGGCTAGTAGAATATGCAGCTTTTATTGCATTGCAGGTCTTACGCTCTAAACCAATTACCAACCAATGTATAGAGGTACGCAGGGCAGTACTGAGCTGTATTGGGCGAATTAGGGAGCAGTTTAATTGGTTACCTGTCTTGGCTTATCCTGAGGAAGCTATGTTTTGTAAAATAGAGCAGACATGTATTTCGCAAAATGACATCCATTTTTGTTTCCTTGATGTTTCACACAAGGAGATATCCTGTGCTAGAAACAGCTCAATCTCAGCACCTGCTAATCCTGATTCACACCTGGTTTGGTGGGGGAAAGTAGGTATGTTTATTATACTGTGTTCACTGTTCATATGTCATTCACTTGTTTTCCTTATCTCTCAATATAGGTTCCTCATTGCATCATTCCAACCAATTGACCTCAGTAAACATGTTTAACCTGTTACAGGACAAATCATCCCAATGGGATAAGATAGGTCGCGCATTCGGTACCTCAGCCAATTATCGTGAGACCCTTCGTAATCCTGCACTCAACGATGATCAACGATTGGAAGCCATTCTCAACAAATGGTTGGAATCAACCACTGATCCAACATGGGCCAAATTTCACAAGATTTTAACCGATGTGCTGAATTTCAATGATGTAGCGAATCGAGTACAAACCAAGACGTTTCTTGATCTCAACTAGTACTCTAGTATAACTTTATTCATGCTAATCGACTCTAGTAACACTTTTTTATAGACTAATAAACATTGGATTGATAAGTTGCATGTATTTGTGTGTTGTGTCACTTTTTTTATCTTAAAATTCTTTTTGATTTTTTTTTGATGACCTACATGTAGCTGTTTTAATAACTGGTTTTGTATAACATTTTTTATGAACTTTTTTTATATAGCCTTTAAAAATGCCACTATAATAAATTATGTATTTAAGTAACATGTGACATTAGTTTTCAATATAATTATTATTATGTAATAACTTAGAATTTTATCCAATTACTCCATATTATAATATAGCTGATCATGAAATTATATTAATTTTTGTGCAGTACCTATATAATTATATACAATTATTTTTTTATTATAACAGACTGAATTTTTTTCAGTAACTCAAGTTTTAAATGAGTATCTTTAGATTCTTTATCCATCTGGTTCTTATGTATTGACATTGAGTGTCCAGTGTTGTACATGCAGCTCAGTCAAATCCTTGAATGTAATTGTCAATATGTCTCACAGTACCTTGCAATTTTTTCTTCCTGTTATTTTATATAGCCTGGCTTTACCAACCTTATTTTATCTCTTGAAGTCATTTCGAAATAAGATTCTTATCAAAATATGATTGTGGTTTATTGTGTTTCACCAGATCGACCCTATATATCTCCCAGCATTGCTCTGTACAAAGGGTATATAATTATGCTTGATCCTTGAATGATATAAGTTCATGTTGGAGATGAGAAGTATGTTGATGTTGCACTAATGAGTAACCAACTTTATTCGTACAAATTGGGCAGGAAAAGAAGTGATTTGTTGATCAAAGCTTGTTTTATATGACACTGATGATGTGGCAGGCATATTTCACACGTAGTTCATTTATGCATTCAGAACAATTCATGTTTACGAAATATATATAGCATTGTTTTAGTAAAGGTTCTTTTTAGTTATCATAATATAGTTATAGTTTATTTGCCCTCTTAAATTGTATTTTATTTATAGTTATAACAACGCTATTATTAATCCAAGTATGGGCGGAAACAAGCTGTCGCGACGTATTCTAGACTGAAAATTAAAAAGTAATTGAACCTAATTGCTCACCACATTATGTTCAGTATTAATCTTCCCAGTTATATCCGGTTGTGGGTTGTGTTAGTTTAGAAGTGGAGAAGGATTGGCTCTCATTTTATATTGTAGCACACCCAGAAGCATAATTTGTGTATAATAATAATATAATTATAATGATGTAGCAGGTGTATCCTCCATTATTTTTGTTATAGACTATATACATAGCTTATCTACAGCGATGGATTGAGTATACTGAATATGTTATCTCAGTTGAAATATCTTTCAATTATTTAGTTAAATAAAAAAATAATACTGATTTTGACGTTCACTACATATTGTTGAGCTACCCTCATTAGTAGTATACCTGTACTACTGTGGTGGTGGTATTGTTCTCTAAGTGTATTGAAGCCTCTCCCAGTATTCTACACAGTTCCTGTAGTCTCAGCTGCATCTCTGGTATACCAGCCAACTGGCTCTCCAAGTTTTACTTCTCCTCATATTCAGTGAGAGTCCTGTGGTGTGTTCAGCTTCTCCATACGCCACAAACCCTCACCATTGAACTAAAGGAGATTGGTATAGAAATGCCTGCATAAAGAACAAAGGGAAACTGAGTTACAAATACAACCCTGATACACGTACACAGTATTATGCATCAATCACCAAAATAAAAGCCACCAATAAAGTAGTTATTCAGTAAATTACATAATAGTGGCCTAAAAACTTTACAATTGCTAACTACAGCAGGCTATGATTAGATTGATTACCATATAGTGATGGTCTGTGCGATATTATGGTGAGTAGGGTAATTCCTTTATCCTTTACTGCCTGGAATATGGCACCCTCCACATCAATACTGACAGCACTGGTACACTCATCCAACAGAGCAAACCTGGGTCTATAACAATAAGATATTATACCAAATACATGTAATTATAACATGTTACCTACAGTATGCATATGCACGTCCTACTTACATGTATAAACACATGATACAATGGGTTGTAAGAAACATAGGTATACTGACTTCCAGTTTCCGTGAGGGAAATATATTATGGGGGGGGGGGGGGAACCAGTGTACATGTACAATGATAACATTTTCTATTTGGCATGGAAAAATGGCTTATCATTCATTTGTACACCAAGTGAGAGGTACCTTTTCCATTAGGGAGATGTCCATGACAACCCACTGAGATTTACTTTTGCTATAATATAGAAGCCATGCCCATTTTCAGCTTCTCTTCACCTAACAATATGTCCTTCCAATCTCCCTCAGCATCCCAACCTATACATAACAAAGGGATTAAAGACCATCATTATATTAACCCACCTGCACCAACCATGTTGACCACACCCACCCTTTTCCTAGTCACTATTATTCTGCAAATCTCGACTGTAAGTGGACTATATCTAATATGGCCTTCAGGTGCTGATCATCCTTTCTTCAACATCTCTTCAGGGCTGTCAGGATATACATGTATAACCTGGTCCCTCAGCATACCCAGGGACATGTTACATGTATGGTCTAATGGATAAAGGAAGAGAAATAATGTACAGCCATTTTATACATGTAGTACTGTATGTCATGCTTATAGTATAGTGCTTATTCTTACAGACCACAAAAACAAGAAATCATAAGCCCAAATTTTGGTTTTTCCATGTGTTTTCAACAGAAGCCCACTGAACACAATGTATTTGGTGAATACACTGCAAATTTAAGTATAGTTCAAGACTTCACATAGTATATCTACATGCATGTACACTGTACATAACAGCTCATTGATCCATTCATTGACAATACACAATTATACCCATCAAACACATCAATTATCTCATCAAATTCATGCACCACAGAAAACTCAATACCATTACAGTCTATTCTAAAGTAAGAAACTGCAGTGTCAAAGGTTATCTAAAGTAAACAATAAAATAATAATAATTACAGTACAACCTCTGATAGTGGACACTCCGAGAAAGGGACATAGTATAATAAACCTCTCAAGAAATGACACTTGTCAATGTCCCAAATAAACTTGTTTAATAAATTTTGACCTCTGAGAAGAGGACAACCTATCTAAAAAGGACAAGGCACTTTAATTCAGTTATATATATGGTCCCAAAGTGTCTTTTATTCAGATGTTCCACTGTATAAGTAAAATAATAAACAGAAATTCTAAAATAAACATTAATGTACAATCTACATGTATTTAATGAAAACATGCAATTGTCCAGTGGTTTGACTGAAGAAGAAAGTACATAAGCACATATATTGCATGAAAAATCTCATAGTAATTTTTTTTTCTAAATGGGGGAATTGAGTTAGCTGACAACAGTAAGAACAAGACAACTGCTAACGTGGTATTTATGAAAATATGTACACGTATATGTACAGCACTGTAGCTGGTGGTGTGTGTGTGTGACTGTGAACAATGCTGGAAATCATTTGATATTTCTTTAAGTCAAAAGAAATACATACATGTATGTTTGTGTTACGTCAAAAAATAACGCCTAACTGTATACATAAGAAGAATAAATAAATTTATTTACGTTTTTGAAACTTTAATACATACATTACATTGAAACACTAAACAAAACAGGAAGAATTCAAGCACAAATGATGAGAAACAATAAAACCATAAGATACATTTTATAATAAAATTACGTGAATAATTATAGTAAAACATTATGTCAAGTCAGTAGAAAAAAAGTTCAAGTGTAATTGGGGGAAAGGTGGTTAAGGGCAATTCAACTACATGTACATGTACCTTATTGTACACCCCCAATCCATGAGAGGTGGATAAATTACATTGGAGAGACAGAAATACAGGCAATTGATACGTTATAATTGGAAGGAATGTAAATCACCCACAACTTTAATTGGATTTTCCTTCAACAAACATTAGCATATGCAAATCCATATAATGACTTGATTTGCTAAGTATACAGTAAAAGTAAATTAACATGAGTAATATACTTAGGCTGATCACGGTGTGTGGGGTGCTTTATAATAACCCAATAATTATTATTTTCATGAAGATCACAAAAACAACATGTAAGTTTTATTCTCAAAATGTTTTCAGACGTTTTATAAATTTGATTGTTTGCTAGGTTATGGAGAATAAATTATTCAAAAGCAAGCACAGGTTGCTGAATGATCAACTAACGAAAAATCATCATACTTTGTGCAATTAGTGCAGCATCAATCAAAACTGGAATTAAACAATTAAGAAAAAACACATTAAGTTTACTACACGATGAAACTGAAGATATCATAGTATAAAGAGCAACACATATGGCACACATATGAATTACTGTATACAATAGGAACTTAAATAAATTACATGTATTGAAGTGTGTTGAAACTATACACAACCCATGTTAAAACTACACAATCCATACACTACATTGTAGCAAAAAAATCAAAAAAAATAAACAGTGAAAGAATTTAATATATGTAATGACACACAAATGGATAGAAACAATAAAATCAATGTGCACTAATGCAAGGCAGGGATATATAGTCAACACTGACCACTAGCTGGTATAAAAAACATTGTCAACTCAAGTTCGAGTGAATTGAAAAATAATACTCATCACTACTTTCGTTCATTAACAGTTCTCTCTCGTACTGTTCCTCAATCATATTCTGGTAATTAACTACCTCATTCTTTTCCCGATAGCGATAGCGTTTACATGCCAACGAGAACAGGATAATCGATACAAA